>JADDOH010001557.1:0-177800 GCA_016648135.1 Agrypnia vestita
CCTAACAGAATAGGATAAAAAAGAAGAAAATCTTTCTAATAGCCCATGATATCGCTCTAAATTTATAAGCTTCCAGCATAGTACAGCTATGCTTCCGTGGACTTTTTTCGCAATCGTAACTGATGTTCCGCTTTTTCCTGTGGTGATTATCGTTAAGAATTTAATGACCTCAAGTGTAAATCAAAAGCAACTCGAGTAATGGCTTCGTGTTCCTTTTGTTTATTAAGCTAATAATTCCTGCGTCTACACAGCCACTTGGAAAGAACCTGACCATACATGGCACAACGAGGACAACTCATAAAATTACATATGGAGTAATTTGCGTTACACAATACAAGTGTATACTTACAAAAGTAATACAGAAGAGATACAAAAACGCGCCATAAGCACAAATCACTGTTATTTCCACCTACAACATTTAATTAAACCTCCACTGTCACACCAAAATATTAATATTTAGTTCAAAACATTTCTGAGTCTTTGTACAATCGATATTGCAAATGGAATCATTGAGTAGGGTGGAACATATAAAATTAATCTACAGACTCTTAAAAGAACACTAAAATTGATTATGAAAATAATATTTTAAAAATCTACAGCCTATCCCACAAATTTATTATTTAAAGAATTCTTACTTACTTACCATCATGCCGTTTCCTCGTGGGGGTGGGCAGAGAGGATAGAGCGCCACACCCATCTGTCCTGTCATACAACTCTCGCCTCATCCACATTCACACATCTTCGCATGCTCGCTCTAACCGTTGCTGAGGCTTCTAACCAGACCATCTTCCAGTACCTGGTAATCTGGTCAAGCCATGACTTCCGCGGTCGCCTTCTCTTTCTGGCGCCATCAACACTCGCATTATATATCTTTCTTACCATTTTTTCTTATTCATTCGCTAAACATGCCCAATACATCTGAGCGACCCTTTTTTAATTCTATTAATTATGCTTAGATCAGCTTTATAATTCATTCCTAATATCTTCATTCTTTACTGTATCATAAATAAAAAGAATTCAATATGCTTAATTAAAATATACTATTTAAAAACATCTCATTACTATAAATACACAAATAAATTTTTAATCATCAAAAGTGTAGTCCATAGTTAATAGTCATAGTCATAGATCTCAATTAAGAGGAAGAAAATATACCTACATTCAATACTAACAAACGAAAACAAGGAGGCTGCAGTGGGCTGAATACCCAAAAACCGTCTTACACAAGTCAACAGGACCAGCAGACCGAAAGAATAAGTGAGACGTAGATGGGCCATAGATAGTGTCAAGACGAACATGAAAGAGATAGTCTAGTGCCCAGCAGATTGGACCACGGCGCTGGACGATGGTGCTTTTAGTGACGCAGTATGGACTTCCCATGAGTTCCAAGAGGCCAAAAGACGAAGAAAAGAATATATACTTACCTACCTTTTTTTCTCATAATTGGTCGTCTTCAGTACTAAGGATGCTGATCTTGCAGTAGAATTATTATCACTCTCTATTATTTTGTTACGTTCGCGAAGTTTGGACTGCTTGCGACAATGTTGTCCAGATTAAGATTGCAGGTTTTGTCTTCTCACCTTATACTCGACTTTTTTCCTGCTAAATACACGACCAATAAGATGAAAAAGCTCAAGAAAGTTAAGATGGAGTAATAACTTATCCAAGATCATATCTGCAAAGACAAACCTTCTATATCCAGAACTGGAGACAGCTAGCGCAAGACGGAGATAAGTGAAGCAAGAGTCTTGAGAAGGCAATGATAGAGCCAATAGTGATAATGATGATGACTGGCAGAAGGCACAGCACCGAACAACACATCGGATGTTGAATAATTTTTTGATATCTGGAATTTTGGTAATTTTTTGGTTGGTATAGTGAAGAAATCGATTAGTTTGTTTCTGTTTTGTCTTTCTTCTTCTTCCTTGCACTATTCCAATTCATTAAGTATCCCATCATTTCGCATAGATAGGTTGTTGGGATCGGTTCTTCTAGTTCTCAGGCTGTATCGTCTTCGGTTCTGGGTGTCACTTTTATCTAGGCCGTTTCTCTGTGGAATTTTGGAGTGCTGAGTCATCCGGGAGTTTTTTGGTCTTCCTCTGGGTGACTGTCCAAGCTCCATAGACATTGCCTGCTTTACTGTGAGGTCTGGTGGTCTCCTTTTTATGCGCCCGTACTATCTCAGGTTTCGTTCTTCCAGCTTACTGTTTATGTCTTTAACACCCAGGCTTCTACGAATGCACGAACTTTTAATCTTATCACTTAGCGTTACTCCTGCCGATCACCTGTTCTCTTTTGTCTTAGTAGTTGTTAATAATAGTATTTCAATAGCTCGCATCGTTTATATATTATGAAAATGCCGAATTAGAACAGAGCCAGTAGCCAAAACATTTATATTGTTTTCGTCAACGCACCAATATTCTGTTCGATTAGCCAACTAATATTTCATTGCTCCGATGCTATCTCTGGTTAATTAATATTTAACCTGTGTGTGCTATTTTATGGCCACCGTCCGAAATGGCCTCATAAAGATGCCGTCTTCATTATAATAACGTCTTTTCGAAACGAATTTGTTGCGGATGGCGTTAAATGATTGCGCCATCCTGTTGCAGCGGGAATGAAATGGATGCGGAATTCGCCGGAAAAAATAGGTTCGCGATAAAAAAATAGCAGATGTTTTTTCGGGTCTATTTCAGGCATTTACGTAGCGAACCTTTGCCGCTTTTTTTCTCGGTCACGCGGCCATCTTTTTTCGGAGAAGCGCGCCATTTCGGATGACGGCGCATTGTATCCGGCATTTATCTTTCTGGAAATGTTGAAAAGGGCACGCGGGACGCTTTTAATTTAGATGTCCGTTTTTTCTGAACATAACCGAAAAATTGGTGTTTGATATCTTGAAAACCCAAGGCCGAGAGCACCTGCTTATCAATTATCATTTTTTGTCAGACGTAACGTGAGAATATTTATGGCCCGTGAGGCAACACTTTGTCACTCTTCAGGATTATCTCCACGTTGTGTAAATAAGATAATAAATTTGTACTTTTGAATAAATTTTCAAAACGGAAAAGATTATTTACATTTCTACGAGTCTTAAGGTTGTTACTCCAAATTGGGTTTAAGTGTATTTCTCACGTCTCTTGATTTTATTAAAAAAAAACTAATTTACACAAAACATTACCTATAAAATAGCCATAAAACCATGAAAAATGTATCTATGGTCCGTTATGAAAATACTCTATTAGTATTTTTTTAATATAATATTAGGTCCTTACATATGAAATTCACGTTTAGTATGGGAGGAACATAAAGTCGATTTTTTTTATTATAATATATTTATTTAATCAAAGTATGTACCATTGCTATCTATGCACTTTTGCCATATCATAGGTAGTTCATCGATCCCTTTACTAAAAAAACCATTCGGAAGGGAATCAATAAAATCTTTGAAGGCGGTTTGGACTGCCCCATCGGAGTTGAATTTTTTCCTTTGCAAGAAGTTATCCAAATTTCGAAAAAAATGGTAATCTGTTGGGGCAAGGTCCGGAGAGTACGGTGGATGTCTTAGACATTCCAATTGAAGCTCCTCTAATTTGGTAGCCGTCTGTTGTGCAGTGTGTGGTCTAGCGTTATCATGAAGCAGCAGTGGCCTAGAGCGATTAACCAGCCTCGGTTGTTTAGCAGCTAGCTTTTCCATCATGGTTTGCAGTTGCTGACAATAGACATCTGCCGTAATCGTCTGGCCAGATTTAAGAAAGCTGTAGTGAACGACACCAGCACTAGTCCACCAAACGCTCACAAGTAACTTTTTTGGAGTCAATTTTCGCTTGGGGCATGGTTTGGCTGGTTCGGCAGGGTTCAGCCATTGCGATGAGCGCTTCCGATTATCGTACAGGATCCACTTTTCATCACAGGTAATGATTCGATTTAAAATCCCTTCATTATTGTGCCGGTTGAGTAATGCAACGCAGCAGTCAACGCGCGTTTGTTGATTTGCGTCACTCAATTCGTGAGGTACCCACCTTTCAAGCTTTTTCACCTTACCAATTTGCTTCAAGTGGATTAAAACAGTTTTATCACTAACACCGCAGCCTGTAGCTAACTCGGATGTGGTTTGCGATGGATTCCGCTTCCACAATAGCCTTCAATTCTTCATTATCAACTTTGGTCTCCGGCCGTCCACGGGGCTTGTTCTGCAGGTCGAAATTTCCAGAACGAAAACGTTGGAACCAAAAACGCACTGTGTTTTCTTTTGCGGCACCGTCGCCATATACATCATTAATCCTTCGAGCCGTTTCTGCAGCACTGGTGCCACGGTGGAACTCGTACTCGTAAATAACGCGATATTTAAAGCTTTTCATTTTGTAAACTGAGTCTCGCAAAGAAAAAAACAATTGAGGAAAAAACAAATGAATTATAATTTTCAAAACACAAATAAATGAGTAAATAGCTGTAAAAATTTGGATTTGGAATTCCTAACCAAAGAGAAGATATTTGAGATCAAATTTGCCAGTACAGTAAAACGTCAATTTCATATGTAAGGACCTAATATCAGACATATAATCGTATATTATTGGGTATCTTCTTAAATGTGATCTACATAATTATTTCTGAATAATATGAATGGAACTTTTCTGAAGAAAATACATTTTAGAAATGCGTATTTTCAAGGAAAAAAGGATTCCTAATACATAGTTATTTAGGTTAAGCAGGAATCCTTTTAAAAAAATCATTTTAATTTGCTTCTTACATTAAATACATTTATACTAACAGATTTTGTTAACATATGAAAACAAAAGGATGTTTATGACTTCTATACTATCGATAAAGGACACGTTAATGATGATAATAATAAACCCAAATAGTGTATGTGACCTTGGAATATCTCCATGTAGGTACAGAGGCTAGATTTTTTTATCGTGGTGCATACACGTCTCATCAATATTATTATTATATTCAATCCCAGCAAAAAGTCTTGCCCTGAAATTATTACTAAAATAGTTTCTTAGTTTGTGGCCCGAACCTCAAACTACAGCACTACTAGACGAGTGTCTTAACCACTGTGACACCACTGTTGACCATCAAGCAAGTATTAATATCAATTTGAATGTCTCACAATATATAACGTTTAATTTTTCTCTATTGAGGAACGGTTGCAAAAAGATTGGGTACTCGTAAAATTATTACGTATTACGTAAGCAGAATTTTCGAAATTTTTAACCCCCCCACCTCCCCCTTGTCAACAAAATTAAGCAAAGCTTTTACTCCCCCTCTTATGCTTACGTAAACATTGGTATATATATTTTTAAAAACTGTTCAGATATCTTTACTGTTATTTATGAGCAGCAGTTATCAAGTCTACAAATAAGGAATTTAGAGACCGTAAAGGAATTTAATACACATTTAATATTTATTCAAGCAAATTATTAACATTGTATTTAAATATTATATTCTTAATATATAAATGATATTAAGAATATAATGTTTAAATAAAAAAAATCTATTAAAAGATTTAGTAATAAATTCATATTGATCGTCCTCAGTCCATGACACTTGAATGGCATTGGATGTTGGCTGCTCCCTGTTGTGCGTCTGCTCACTTTTGTGTTCTTTCAGGATATCGACATCGTTCTCTTAGAGTCACTCAACATCTTGGTATTCGTGTAAAGTTTGTACTATGCGCATCAATTCATTAGCACGACTTGTAGCCACTCTTATGTGTCTCACTCTCGTTTCGGTGTGCGTTTTTATGGATTTCATTGATGTGACGATTTAAATGAATTGACAGAGACATGTTAAAGACCACACGTTTTACATGTTAGACTTGATAGTTTCCAAATTTTGCAGTAGAATCAGAAAAAGTAATTAAATAAATATTGCTGACGTAATCACCATCCAGATACCACACCCCCCATGTTATCAAAAATAAGCAAAGCAAAGATCCCCCCACCCCTCTTTGGTGCTTACGTAATACTTAGTAAATAATAGTATTTAATACTTAATACTCGAATGCCCCCTTAAAATGATAATAATCTTCCATCTACAAACAAAAAAAACAGAATAGGTAGCGGATTCTGGGTGTGGCTTTAAAAACGTGCTCACGTAAGCCACAATATGATCGATTCCGAAAATTGAAAACAATATTTGAAATTTAATCCCGCAACTGCGTGGTTTACGGTACACGGGGGATACCTTTCAATCAATTAGTATTTTCTCCTACACGGCTACTAACGGTCCGTTCACATGTGCTCGTTCGATGATACGTTTCTAGAATGTCTGTCTCGCCGATCGCAATAACTTAGCCACCGTTAGACGCGCGTCCGTCACCAGCCGACCAGCCCGGGCCCGAGGGTCGGCCCGCGATCCGGATTCTGGTCGGAGCGGGAGACTCTCGGCATACATTTCACATTTCTAGAAGTTTCCAACGGGACTGCAGTTTACGGAATGGCCGACTGGCGTTCGTCATCTCGGCTCCAGCTAGTGGGAATGATTTAATTCAGGATGCGCGCAGCCCTCAAACCAGAACCAGCAGCCGGTCATCCTCGCGGCCCGCGCGGTCCAGTGGGCGCCGCACTTATATTTTATACGACCAACAGGCGCCTGCAGCCGATACACCAGTTGCACGTAAACATATATTAAGGGAAAAAAATAATTAAATATTATAATTCTGATAGAATATTATAATACATTTATATTAAAATCTGGATAATATATGTTATATGATTAACAGTTAAAAAATTCTGTATTTTCCTAATATCTTTTGAAAATAAACCATTATTATGATATAAACAGAAATTTTAGAGAGTTTAGAAATTTTACATACAGATAACAAAGATTACTTAATATAACTTAATAAAAAATTTTACATACAGATAACAAAGATAATTAGATAAATTATAAATTAGCAAAAGCGTTTTGAAATTTGTATATATGTTCTAGATCTCTAATGTTAATCTCTAATCTTTCACATATTTGAAACGATTGTACTAGAGACGTCTAAAGTCCTTCCTTTTACAGATCTATATTTTTAACTAACTAACTAACTAACTAACCATCACCCCGTTTCCAAGGTAACTTTGTAGGACTCCATAATTACGTATATGGCAAAAAAATGCTTGTTTTAAAATTCTATTCGTTTAATTTACTCAGATGCATTTTGCCTTACGAGGACATAATCAATCTCCATAAGGCGATGCGCGTCTCAAGTAAAAAACGGTAAAATAAAAAAAACAAGTGTTTATATACAAATACGTCTGTATTTTTTATTTCTTTATTAGCTTCTCAAAATATCTAGCAAATCGTTTTTTGTCAATTAAATGTTATAATTTTTAACATGACATTTGGATTTCATTTATTTATTACTCTAGTAGATATCTACATATTTCGAAAAGAAAATAAAATGCGCTAAATTATTAAATTTTAATAAAAAATAATTGTTTTGGTTAAGTATTGCTTATCCGTTACCTTCCTGCTCGTCAAAGTGCAAACTATTGCAAAAATTAATAAATACATTCCTACTAGATTATTTGCCTTTATCCAACTTGACTAGAATTTGCTTTGGATCGATGCTCAAACTAAATAAACATTTCCATTAAGTAAAGTCTAATATGATATCTGTGAAATCTCATGGAACTTTCACAGCGGTTTAGGTATTGCCGAGATGTTGTGCCGTGTGTTTGTTTTTAGCTCGTCAGAATAAAATTAATATTATAACGCATCTGATAAACATCCCCCTCCCTGTTGGAGGATGGTCCTGTTAAAGGCCTCAACAACCGTAGAGCATGCATGAGAAGATGTATGAATGTAGCCGAATCAAAAGTAGTGTGCCAAGATAGAGGAATGTGGCGTTCTATCCTCTTGGTTAGTTATTTAGTTAGTTAGTTAGTTAGATAAAAAAGTATTCGAATGACACATGTCTCGAACTTCGTCTCAAAACTTTAGTAAAGAACAATTCAGAATTGAGCGCGGAGCGAAGTATCATTCGTTGTTTATGTTGTTTGCATTTTATTCCATTTGATTCCAATTTTATAACGAATTTATTATAAAAACATACGATCCAAATTATTATTTAAAAAATATTATAATTTTTTTCAAGAAGATAGACCGTCAAACCTTTTTTTCTAAATATATTTTTACAGTTTCACGTATTCACTCAACATACTCGTACATTGAATTTATTGTTTCAGCAATAATACAATATTTTAAATAAAATAAAAATATTCAGTTTCATAATACATTATGGGTTACTCTATAACCACCGGTGAGTGTTGGCCTGATCAAGAATTTTCCCCCACTACTCCCTATTATGAACCATTTCTTTCTAGTCCTAAATTTCTATCATAAGTCAATACATTTTCGCTCCATCTTAGTTTTGATCATTTCATGCAATACAATAATGTACATCAAAAAATTAATATGTTTATTTATGTTTTTTATGTAGGTATTTATTTTTCGTATTATAAGCCTTTTTTCAATATTTGTGACCGTAAATTATAGTGTCGTCGATCTATGGATAATACTTGTTAATGAAGTTCAGTAGTTTCTGTGCCTCGTATATTTCGATCACAAAAATTCAACTTTTTCAATATTTCATCAATAACACCAGTAATCAATTGACAAGAAGAAAGGAAAGTGTTCTTAGGTTTTCACGGCCACTCAGAATCTTCTGGTTTGGGTCTTCTGGGGTATTACGCCGTGTTATTAGGACCTTTCTGGCTAACTTGTTTAGGCCAGAAAGGTAGTAATAACATGGCATAATACCCCAGAAGACCCAAACCAGAAGAAGAAAGGAGTTGATGATTGAGTATAATATTATCAGTTTATGGCTTAGTTTAAATACGTGCGAGTTAATTAATGTATATTATAGATATCACAGAGACGAAACTGTATTAATTATGGGAAAGTAGGTATAGAAGTCATTTTTGGGTGTAACAGGACTTATGACCTGTCTTTAGGTAGGCTTAAGTGATCACTTTACACAATTGTAACATTCACCATTTCCACCCATGATAGAATATACCATGCTTATTCATTTTTTGGAAGTTGTATATATGTTCAAATTGCGTGAAGCTTTCATATATGAGTTGTAAGCGCTTTTTGCATGCGGCCTGTACAAAGCCATTTTGATTCCCCTAAATCCCCACAGATGTCGCTAATGAGAAAATCTACAATTGATTTTACGGAATTTTGAAGGCAATATACTTTTATTATGTGTAATGAAATTCATCCGAATACTTGCATTACACTAGGATACGCCAGGAAATATTATTTCCAATTTTTGTTAAATTCCTTTTTGACCAGTATTTACAATTCAGAATATTTTGAGTTTGTTCAAATCTTTCAGAACAGTGCTGGATTTATGTCACAGAGACATTATTAATCAATTAATGTATATTATAGATATCACAGAGACGAAACTGTATTAATTATGGGAAAGTAGGTATAGAATATACCTACTTTCCCATAATTAATACAGTTTCGTCTCTGTGATATCTATAATATACATTAATTGATTAATAATGTCTCTGTGACATAAATCCAGCACTGTTCTGAAAGATTTGAACAAACTCAAAATATTCTGACGTGCGAGTTATTTTTTTTTTAACAATACCGTACTGAAAGTCATGAATCTGCTTTGTATTTCGGTGCTTAAATGTCCCCACGATCTGATTTCTTAACTCAATATGGATTCTACCATTGGAAAAAATCTTTTAATCTCATTCTTCTAATTTTACTCTCAATGCGATCGTAAAACTGCGGATAATTATTGTAAATACTGGCAAGGTTGATATATTCTTACCTATTACTCAAATGGACTCTTCAGTTTTAAAAAGGTCAGTTCATCTTGTAAGTGACCTTCTACGATGTCTAACTCTGATTTTTCCAATATTCCCTCATTTCTGGTAATATTCGAGGATTCAGAGGAGTATGCTAATGTTTAATTTCATTTTCAGAGCGTCTAACCTCTTACGCTCTCGTTTCCTCGGGAAGACAAGGGTTATGACCAGTCTCATCATCGTTTTCCTGGTAACGCTTCACTTTTCTCAAATGTTTTTGAAATCGTTCATAGCAGACCGTATAGTGGCTTTGTATATCTGTCTCGCAGTCTCCCTCATTTATTATTAATGGTCCTGGGTATACTGGTAAAATGTACAATTTAATAATATATATTGAATTTTTATAAATAAAATGCATAATAGGACTATTTGGGTAGGTTTGAAATATTCCATCGAGATTCCATGTAATTTATTTATTACAGCTCGTTACCCTAATAACCCAGTGTTGCAGAGTACAGCGCTGTATTTGGAGGTAGGACAGATGGCAGACTATTATTATACACGGTGGCTGCACCTTCAAATTTGAGTCTCTTCCGGAGACATCGTCAACAAGTGTTTTCTCGCCAAACTCAGTGAAGATGACGGGAAAGTGGGGCACCTTCACGGTCACTGGATCCTCTCCCAGGGCTCTCCCAGCATCAGGCAAGAGCTGCTGATCAAAACTGCAAATCTGTACAAGTGACGTCACCCGTGCACAGATTGCGTGCATTGTAATGATAATAATGATGGATAATTTGTATAGCGCCACATTCGTAAAAATTGCATCTCAAGAGTAATTATCACTGTTTTGTATTTAACGGTAATTTTTTTACGAATTTAGGGATCCATTTTTTGAAGAAATTCAGTATTTTTTAAATAAAGATTTTGATGCATTACATAATATTGAGAATTCCGCGTTTTTCAGCCTGACACCATAAACTTAAACTTCTAGCAATAGTTTATAGTTCCTATAACCCTTTCTGCTGAAATAGAGGACTTCAATAAAATTTCAAAATATTTTTCTTATCACGAACAGGAGACCTTTAAATTTGGTCTTGTAACCAAAATCGTCTTAAAAATCTATATAATGTGTATCTATATATCGAATGTAGTGGATTTTGTTAACACAATATATCTCCCTATGAACCCATGTTTGTATTGTTAACAGATTTCAATTAAACATTTCTGAAAAATCTACCTGATAGATCGGTTAAGTTCCTATCCAGCGTTATACAATTTTGTTTTAAAATAGCGGTACTTCCAAAACTTAATAACTCGGTTAACATCTATATTAGCGTCTATATCGCTCGATACACTTGCCCACATACACACAAACTAAAAATTAATAAATTTTTGGGGCCACTGCCGATCCGGTAAGAATTTACAATAAATGAAAATGTTAGCTTGTAACATAGAATATTTTGTATTACTATAAAAATCGAAAAAATATTCCAAAAATTTCTCAATGATAAACCTTATAACAGAATTGAGGCTAATGGTGCATTAATATTATATCAATTTAAATGAATTAATATTTTATTTGTGAATTTTTAATTTTATCATTTATCATTTATCAACTATATTTGATGTTGATGTTGATATGCATTGTTGATGAACATGATAAAAAAATGTCGTCACCATGGGGCTTCGTTGGTTAAAAATGTTAACTGACAAAGTACAGTTCCGGATTCAATGTATAGTACTGTGGAAGATTTAGGCCTACCCGGACTCCAGTCCCTCGAATATGCCAATGGACCAATCGCGCTCGAGAGACAATCCACCAATGCATTGGTGGATCTACCATTGATACACACATCTATCGATCTATCTGTTGTCTGTTGGAGATCATGCTTTTTTTTTCATCGTCATTGTCATCATTATCATTTGATAGATTGGCATTGGCCTTTCCACAAACACGCAACCTTAATTTCATTTACATATATACATTCAGAAAATCGCGAAATTCATACTAAGAGGTAATTAAAAATCTGCCAAGTACTGTGAATATATTTTTTTTATTAATATTTTGTATGTATTATTTATGTGGCTAATATAATTTGTTTAAATTAATACCTATTCTTTTCTTTGAACCTTACAAAAGTTTAGAAAAGATTGAAAAATATCCGAGATGGGAGCTTAAAATCGCATCCATAAACATATTAAGCCTTAATTAAATCCAATTAAGGAATTTAATTGAGAAGATTTAAAACTTTCGCTTTTCTACTAAGTTCTTCTACTATAACTAGACCGTATTCAAAAGAATGTGCGCAAAAAATATGTGTGTTGTTAGGATGCAAAAAATTAACACAAAATAAGTTTTTCTAGTAAGTAAGTAACATTTTTTAAATTAAAAAATATTTTTTTATTTGGAATATCATATTGAGGCATGTAATACGGGCTTGCCAGGCAACTTTCCCCCGCTTTCTGCTTACCGGACAAAGCTCGGGAATGGTTTTTTGATTGTGGTCGACCTATACTACCATGGCTAAGTAATTTTAAATGCATTTTCATTTATTTAATAATTTTTTTGCACAAACGTCGATGAGCTAGATTTGTATTGAGTACTTTTTGTTTTACTATCCTTTATAAAGAAATCATTTATTTATTTTACATTTCATTTGAATGATCCTCCCCAGCCATCAAAAACATTAGAGCGAAAAAAGTATCTGATGAAGACTTGTATAATCAACAGTGTGGCAATGTTCTGGTCTTGTTTATCTCAGGCGTGGGAAAATGTTTGACGCTTACCATGGTGCAGGATATTTCTGGAACGAAAGTAAAAGCAACATTGTTCTGAATTCACAGAGCATACAATGCGTTTCATGTCTTAGACTCAACAATCATACCAATATCCAAAGAGATTATATTATAAACTTTATTGATTGAACATGTAGTGATTTGATTGTATACTGTTTACTGTACGCGGATGATGCAGTATTAATGGCAAATAGCTAACGAGACTTACAAAGTCTAGTAAGCAGGATGTATGATGTATCCAAGAAAAGTGACCTTATTATAAATGTAACCAAATCAAAAGTGATGGTATTCCAGAAGGAGGAAACTAAGACAACGTGTGAAGAACTAGTAAGCGATGAATGTTTGGAAAAAGTAGATGAGTTTGTATACTTGGGAAGTATATTCGATAAAAGAGGGAATGTTGAGAAAAATATCGAGAGGAGAGTGACTGCTGGGAATAGGGTGAACGGGGTTTTGAATGCAATAATTTCTAATAGAAATATGTCTACCAAGTAATGGAATTCTGGTACAAGCACTGGTGTACGGAGCTGGCAGAAGAGGAACTAAAATATACTGAATGCAGTGGAGATGGGATCCCTTAGACGTATATGTGGCAAATCTACTTATGATAGAGTAAAAAATGAAGGTATTAGGAATGAATGTAAAGCTGATCTTAGCATAATTAATAGAATTTAAAAAGGGTCACTCAGGTGGTTTGGGATTGTTGAGCGAATGAATGGTAAGAAATATATATAACGCAAGAGTTGACGGCACCAGAAAGAGAGGGCAACCACGGAAAACGTGGCACGACAAAATTAACCAGATACTGGAAGATGCTCCCGTTAGAGGCCTCAACCACCATCGAGCTTGCATGCGAAAATGTACGAATGTGGATGAGGCGAAATTTTATGTCAGGACAGATGAGTGTGGCGCTCTATCATCTCTGCTTATCCCCACGGGGAACGGCGTGATGGTAAGTAAGTAAGTTATTATATTATATCATATTGTATTATCGACTCTTTGCCAATATCTTACATTGAATATGTTCTTCTGCATCGAAAAAATTCTATTTTATGATTGCACTAAAAATGCATCGAGGATTGCGTTGTTTTTTCATTGCCGAAAAATAACCAAATCATCAGATTTATTTTTTAAAAAAACGAGATGTAGAAAGCAGTTTCCGTTAAATGAATAAAATAAAAATTATATTTTGAAATTTTCATGATTAGACATTTGTAGAAGTTCATTGTAATTAACTATGAATAAAACACAACGTTGTTTACTTCACACATTGACACTTTAATTAATTTTTTTTACGTTTTCGGTGCTTACTGCTTCATCTTCAGTAATATACTAACTCTTAAGACTACAAGACATTTTATCTACTACATGGGGTATGGGGGTCGGGGGCGGGACAGGTAGGTAAAAGAACCAGCGAGCCCAGCTCTCCATCGCCAGCGTGATACAGCCGGGTGTATTAAGCACTGCAATACCGACTTAAATTCTTTATTGTTCTTTATTATTATAAGTTCTTTAATAATTAAGCGTGTTTCAAAGTTGTTCGGATGTAATTGTCGTCCAATTAAATGTTATATTTATTTTTTAATTGAAATATTTTAAAATGGCGATGCGAACACGGAATACGTGTTGCATCAATATTATTACTATTCTAAACTACGCTAAAAACTTGTGCCATGAAAATCGACCCAACTTGCTGGTTCCCCGAAATGGAACTCGAACCACGGACCAACAGGTCACTAGGCGAGCACCATGACCACCGGAGTAACAAGCTATTCATTTTGTTTTAAAAAATTATGTTAAGAAAATGTATCAAAAAAAATTAGTTTCAATTCGTGCAAGAATATTTCACCACGTAGCGAGAGATTAATCGATCGCCTACCTAATGAGAGGTAGCGGGATCGATACTCGTCACCTGCAAGTTTTTAGGGGGCACTTGGTAAAGGCAAAGACAAAAGAAAACTCGAGATGAAATGAAATCGTACGAATTTTTCTAATGCGCTAATTCTAATGCCCTTTTGTCACCATTCTTACAAGAGTTTTCTCTGAATAAACATCTTTTTTTTTCAAACAATTTTCTAATATTCGAATCAAAACCTCGTACGTGCGGAATTTAGATGTCAGTTACGTCTCTTCATACCTATGAGTAGGTACTATAACGAATCATTTTAACTTTCAGTCATACACATTATTTATCACATTATTATATCGCACCGCGGTCCGGCCAATTAGCCCAGTGCCCGCTGCACCCGGCCGCAGTCGTCACAACGATTGCCGCACTTCGCAGAATGTCACCGAGATATTTTTTATCTCCGCTGAATGAACGCGGAAGACATAAACCGTTGGCTGCTCAGACGCCGTTGCCTGGTCTCTGGCGCCCAGGCCCGTTGGCGGATTAGGAAGTCGCTGCAGAAACGAAGAACACGCTTCTGGACCAGGCCCCTTTGGCAATATTAATTTAACCAATTGCAACATTTGATTTACTGGCAAAAAAAAAATAG
Source organism: Agrypnia vestita (assembly GCA_016648135.1). Lineage (NCBI taxonomy): Eukaryota > Metazoa > Arthropoda > Insecta > Trichoptera > Phryganeidae > Agrypnia > Agrypnia vestita. The sequence continues at coordinate 15,068 of JADDOH010001557.1, forward strand.
CACCTCTTTTAAATAATATTCTAACTAGCCGTAAACCTGTGAAAAATCACGGAAAATGATAATCTAACTGACTAACTATCACACCGTTCCCCCGCAATGGTAGGCAGAGAAGATAGAACGCCATATTTTTCTATCTTGGCATACTACTTTTACTTCGACTACATTCATACATCTTCTCATGCATGCCCTACGGTTGTTGAGGCTTTTAACATGGCCATCTTAAAATATTTGTAGTATCTAATCATGCCAGGTCTTTCGCGGACGCCCTCTGATCCTGTTTCCTTAACACTCGCCCCGTATATTTTCTTAATCATCCTTTCTTCGCTCACACAATGCACTACATGACCAAACCATCTCAGCACTCTTTTCTTCATTCTATCTTCCACACTACAGCCAGCATTACATTCAGTTCTAATTTATTAATTTCTCACTCTATCGACCAAAAATTTTCCGCACAAGCCTCTTGGTGACCGCACTCAATCAACTTTCATTCCTTTTCTGCCAATTCCAGGCTTACATACATCACATTGGCTCTAGAACGCCATTATTATTCTTGTAGGGATTATCATGTCTTGCTCAGAGGAAGCAAGACATGATAATCCCAACAAGAATAATTTCGTTGTCTGTCTGTTTGTCTGTCCGTAACTTCTTGTAACGCCCGTAAGTTTTAAAAAATATTTTTCTTCAATTTTTAATTTTTTTTTTACATATAAATTTCCCCCTCCCCTGTGCCCCACTCTCTCCCCACGATACATTTTCTATACAAATGTACACCGTTTGACTGATCTCACCCAAATTTTGCATACTTATTCTTTAGGAACTGACATGTAAAAGTGTATCATTTTGGACGGGTTACAGCAAGTAATTAATAACAACCAGTGCATGTAACTTGAGCCGCGCGTTTTACATTCTAATTATCTTAAGTTTTAATTCTAGAAATATACCGACATTACCGGCCTACACACATTCAAAATTAGGATATTTATTTACTCTGAATAAGTAAAAAAATCTTAGAAAAATGTGCATAATAATTATGAACATATTAAATTCTTTAAGGAAATTGTTGAAAAAGTAAGTGTTTTAGTCGGTAATCATTTCAGATAATAATTACGATGATTTAAAATGCTAAATCACTTTTTCAAAAAGAGAAAATTTATTTTGTGGTGACATTATTTATAATATAAATTACTTTTATTGAGTATGTGGAGACCTGTAATTGGCGACTTATATTGTATCAATGTTTTTTATGCTTTTTTTTGTGCTGTTGGTCTTCCATGAACATTAAATAAATAAATAAAAAATAAATGAATTATGAAATAGGCAAAGATATTGTTTTTTGACTCACAGTTTATGATTTTTAAATAATAATCCCTTCACAATAAAGACCTCGGGCAAATTTTCCAAATTTTGCCTCACAACTATTATCCTCGTCCCAATGCAATAGTTTCTTAGCTTCAACAACCAAAGAGCGTACATCAGAAGATGCGTAAAAGTGAACACGGCAAAAGCGATATGCGAGGACAGAAGAGTGGGACATTATATCTTCTCTGTTAGTTAGTTATTCTAATGTCTGCTCCGCCAAATTTTCTATCTTACCAAAACGTAATTATCGCTACATGTATCGTTAATAATATTGCATACACATCACCTACTTAAAACACTATTCTTTCTCTCTACTGGTTAATGTGGATCTGTGGTTGAACTCTCAATAAAATTGTGGCAATGTAGTTCTCTCACTACAATTACTAACTGATCCTCATTAGGATGTCTATGCGTAAATAGTGAATTCAGTTTTTCATTTCCTGAAATTGGTCACAATTACAGTGCACTTCTCTATTTGTTTGATGGACTTCTTTTAACGCATAGTATAACCCGTGTTCATTAAAATAATTCATATCCATCTATAAATATATTTTAATCTATTAATTCATCATAGTGAACACAATGCACACAAGAATTTAAAACGCTAAAACATTAAAGGGGACCATCTATATTGTGTTTTGTATTTCTTGTGGAAAAGAAAACAAATAAATCATAAAATAATACTTACCAAAAAAATATTGCATGTAAGATTAGATTTATTACATTTCATAGCATCGTCAGGAAGAATATATACAGAAAACTGGATGCCAAATTGATGGAAAAATGTCACAACAGCTCACACTGCATATACATATACATATTTCCCTGATTTACATTGGTTTATCAAATATACTGTATTGATATAAAAATCTGGATGATAATGACTATATCTTAGCTGTAAAAGTAATGTCACATTACATATATTAAAGAACGTACATAAACTCAATAACAAGTATAAATGTATTTATCATTTATATTTAAACTTAAGTATTACATAATATTAATTTAGATTACCGCGGTACATATGCAAATAATTGTCATAATCGAAAAAATCAAGCACGCGAAAAAAAAAGATTATCATGATATACCAGGGAAATAGCTAGAGCATCACATAAATACTAAAGAGGTTAACTATTATACTCACTAACAGTAAGTAACCCGCAAAAAATTACGGTAATTTTGCATGCCGATTCCTAAAGAATAAATATTTACTTATTTATAGCCGACACCCACGTACTAATGACATTTATTAAAATATTTGAACTTTTTTTTTTATTGCCGGTAGTTAAGTTATTATTTTAAACGCAGGCTCGGCGGTTGCAACATCGCCATCGATGCCGTCTTCGCGTTTGCTGATTCGGGGTTAAGCCCCATCTCCGGCCGATTAATATCGTTTTTTTAGCCATGAATTCGAACGAGATTAAGGTCGTTACACGAAGTTACGGGGACAGACATACAGGCAGACAGACAATAACGAAGACAACGAAATTATTAAAATTGGGATAACAGTTTTGTCCTCTGGAACGTAAGGTGAGCATTTTAAGCTATTTTATTAAAGCAACTAGTTACAAATAGACCTCTTTCCATTAAAGAAAGACAATCGAATTAGTATGTGTAAACCGTGCATACGAGGCACATTGTTTCGTTGTGATGGTGTGTATATCCGCAAAAAATGAAAAGTTGTATACATGTACTATGCTGAGTCATTCCATGTAAAATCATCTAGGATGAAATTATGTGGTTGCTTGTCCAATGCAGAAATTATTTTATTTTTATGTGCCATCATCTTTTGAAATGAAACTTACAAGTTTTTTTAAGTACGTTATAACACAATAATTCCTTCTAATTGGAATATCCATCATATAAAATAGTCGAAAAAATCGGTGATCATTCTCCCGAATTTAGCATATTTCATATGGTTAATATTAGTACTTATTATCATTTCTCTACATTTTCAATATAAAGAAATGTTGTATATAAATATTGAATATTCTTATGTTGCTATACACCACAATTAAGGAAAATATTTTTTTTACAAACCTCAGAAAAGATTTCTTTCTGTCGCTGCAAAATACCATATTGAGCCTAGAGATTCAAAATGGTGGTAGATAAAATAAAATAAAAATTGTTTTGAGCTTCACATTGATGGGGTTACCTAAGGTAAAAGATTTACAAATTTATTTTAAAACTAGGTGATTTCGCACAGTATATTCTGAGAAGTGAGTTTAGTTAAGTGTACATATTGTCCATATCATGAGACATCCAGAAAATTATCAGATTTACGTACCATCATTCAAAATAAAATTGCTAGCATAAGGGAGACACCCAGGATGAAGAATAGTGACTGTGTCCATAGTCCATAACTATTTTAAACTACAGCAAAAAGACAATGATCACTTCAGTTCGATATCACTTGAATAAAAAGTGTTTCTATTTTTTATAACCGCATTCGATGTTGATTGATCTTGTGTAAAATCATATTCACTATTTATTATTTTACACGAATATACATGAAGTGAATTAAGTATGAAGATGATGATTCTATTAATATTTATTTTATTTATCGGGGCTGACTTCGACAATACGCCTCTGCCTGATCCGCATGAGCAAAGAACTCATTATTTACGTACAGTGTACAAGTACAAACTACCTTATACCGAGAACATTGATAGGAGATAATATAAGCCACCCTTCTAGCTCAGTGTATGAATTTACGCTTCGTGCCTACTACAACTAGCTATAAATTACAATTATTTATTTATTTGTTTATTCATGATTATTATCAAGAGGCCCTAGTGGGTTTTTACAGTATTATATAAGATACAAGAATTGTATACAAACCTTATATAAAATATATTTTATAATTATAAAGAATTAATAAAAATAAAACATATCTGAAAGAGAAATGAACCTAACGTAAAACACGATTTATAATAACAAACCGAAGAAGTAATAAAACAAATATATTTAACAGAGAAATGAAAAATCATAAATAGACTTTTAATTATGTTTTGATATGGCCTCTTTACTATATGGTATTTTAAGTTAACGCAGTTTAATAATCAACACACACCCAATCCCAGGTCGGTATAAGCGAACTATTTTTTTAATGAATGTGGAAGAAATATGAATATGGAAGAAAGAAAAAGAAAGAAAGAAAAAAAATATTAGCATTACTCGACTTAGGGATTGAAAGCATCATCACTAAATCGACTCTGGCAATCACTCATCTAATATTCTCTTTCTTCATCATCTCTACTCTGACTCTTACCTCCTCACCCTTTTCCCGCCATCCATCATTAATTTATCTCATTTCTATAATATATTATTTTAGCTTTCAAATATTCTCTTATACAACATTGTAATTAATTTACTACGCCTTGAACATCTGTGAATCTTTTTAATTACTTTATGCAAGGTACACTGTGCCCTAGCATTTTAATTACTGAAACTGTTAAGATTCCTTTAACTGTTCGGAATAGATATTAAAAATTAATTTTATAATTTGTTTTAATCTACTTATATTCATTTATTACACCTACGTATTTATATATGTATATTGAATACATATTATTTAATTACCACCGGGATGCTAATTTCGTCACGTTAGTCAGTTAACAGAGCGAATTCTAATATTTAGAAAATTTTCAGATTTCTTTGTATAGTCTTGTGTAAATGAGACAATAAATTTAGTTATCTATTTAATTTTTAAATATTTATGTATTTATATTACGTTATATGCCATAAAAAGTTCATACATAGATGAAAAAGATCATGCAATTTTCTGTATAACATTCTGATCCTTTAATCTTATTATTTTATATTTATATTATATTTATTTAAAATAAATATAAAATAATAATTTATTATAATATTTTTTTTTTTTGATATTTATTACATTGTAAATATGCCAAACTGCACGGCAGTTTTATTTTTTTTCAAATTAAAAGGAAAATCGGTAAAAATAAAATAGGTATACTATACGTAATGTAATAGTTCACTTATAAAATACATCAATCGTTCTTCAACATACATACAAAAATATTTTTTTAATGTGGACGAATAATGGACGAGGAAAAAGCCATTTCGTAATAATATTGTACATAATAATAGAGATGTAGTTACCTGCTTGGTTATGTAAATTAATTAATATGCTTACAATATTTTAGCATGTCATGAGATAAAATTATTCCCACTTTACATAATTTATTGTCTCTTATTATTTCAATTTAATGGAGACTGCAGTCGAGTAGCGTAATTAATTATTTATGTATTTATTATAAGAAAAAACGATTTCAATAAAATTAGTATAAGTATTATATTAAGCACGAAAATTCCATCAGATTTAAATCACACGAAGAGAGCATACAATAATTATTAACATATAAGTATAATAAAGTAATTACATTTTTCATTAGAGTTATTCGAAAGAACATATTTATTTTGGTACATTTATTACTAATTCAGAAATAATTACAATGCGCTTAAATATTTTTTTATAGATAATCAACCAAATTCTGTTTCTACAATATGTATCTTACATTACTGAATTTGTATATATACATTTCTAGTAAATTTTTATATACATCTCTTATAAACATACCTACGTGTATTTTTTGGTATTTGTATAGTTGAAAATCAATCAAATATGTTCATTTAATGAAAACCTTTGAGTGACCATGACTTAATTAAAATGTAAGTCCGTTAAATGAGTCTGTAAAATTATCTTATCTGACATATATAAAATCTATCATTTATATTAAATAACCTTATATGTGTCATCCTTTAATTGTGGGAGACATACTCGTATAACTATTTTTTCTGTATTCTTTCTTACCGTGTAATCATATCTTCCCATTGGATGACCAAATAAAAAAAAATAAAAAAGTTAAAATAAGTTTGACAGTAGGGACATGTAGCTTGAACCTTGAACATTTTCAACTCGGATTTATAAAAGCTGTAAGCTCCAAAAGTGTTGTTGGATACCCCTGTTAGACTGTCTATATCATCTTCCATTGTAAATCCACTGCTAGTTGACTCTGTTTCTCTCATTCACTCACTTCGTTCATCCACCACTTATACAACAAATCGATTATAAAATTATATAATAACTGTGAATTTTTTAGGTCTTATATATAAGTAAATTGAAATGATATTTCTTTAAAAATCAGTAGAAAATGTGGTAAAATGCTAAATTAAAAAATTATTAAATTCTTTATAAATTTGGCGTAAAATTCAAATCATGATGACCATTAAATTATGTGGAAACAAATTATGCTATCTCTACTTGAGTTTAATTACAATTTTATATTTTTTTATCTGAGTTTCGATATCAAAATCTCTCATCGATAATTGAAGTATTAGGCTGACTACATTCAAATATAGAAAAAAATACAAGCATTAGAAAATAAACTACGATGTCTCTACTTGAGTTTCATTACTATTTCATATTTTTTTGTATATTAAACTATAAATGAACTAAGAGATAATATAAATATAATGTATATATAATATAAAAAAAGAGATAATATAGATAGTATTTTTTCCACGCAAGTTAATGATCATTATTAAATTCATTAAAAGCAGAGGCATTTTGTAATTGATTTCATTTTATAATCATTTAACTAACTAATTTCCCATCACGTCAATTCCCCACTTTTTTCTCTTGACATACAACTGACCTCAGCTTCTAAAGCACCGCTTCTCATGTTTGGTGAATATTGAGGCTTCTAACAAAATCATCTTTCAGTATCAGATTAGATCTTTTAAATGGAATTTAATATCACGAAATACAATTAAAAATTATATTTAAAAAACTATAAGAATCCCAAAACACAAATCGATTTTGCATTAAATAATGTACCAACAAATATTTTAAAATTTGGGTCAGATTTATGTGAACCTGTCCTATTTGCGCCGGCCCTGCATTTCTATATCCGTCTTTACTTGTCTTTCTCAGAAGGGCTAATCTCCAGTTGAACTTGGAGCCATTGCGAGAAAAAATATGGGTAGAGTTGACTAACGGTCAGTCGGACGACGGACGTCTGAGATTCCCTGGTCGTGCGGTCAGGGCCGCCACCATCGGGAGCGTAGTGCCAATACTCCTATATATTACCCTTTCATAAGCTTGACAGAAATGACACTAGTTTGATTAATACCGCTTAATATAGCTCTAGGTTTCCCGGTGTACTTTCTTCGTATAAGCTCATCCGCGGTGAATGCTTGAAATAATTTTAGTTTTACATCTATTTTTTATATTTATTATTTCCCTAAGTACAAAGTATCAACATGCGTGTTCTTTTAAAGTGCGACATGTATAAATCCTATGTGGAATGACGTGAAAAAAAATGATTTTGTGAAAAAAGTATCAAGCTCAATGTATAGATACTAATATATAAAAAGGTAAAGTTTGTAAGTTTGGATGTAGGATGTAGGTAATCTCCGAAACTACTCATTCGATTTCATAAGTTCATATTTAGAATAAACTTTCAGGATTGACATAGGCTGTATTTATATTATACAGTTAAAAAATAAAAGTGTTTTTCGTGGTGACCTATTTTGCAACTAAAGTTGACGAAAAAATGATCGAGCGATGCATTTTTTACGAAGAAATATTTTCTATAGAAAAGTTGAGAAGAATTCAAAAAGTTCTATAAAAATTTCCGCGACAACTTATATCTATATGTTAAGGATAACACAAATTGATAAAATATGACTGTGAAACCGTGCGGGCACAGCTAGTTATAATATAAATCGGAAAGTTAATTTATCTGGTGCAGTCTGACAGAGAAAATCTTTCTTATAGTGCATCTGGCATTCTGATATTTGCAAAACTTATTTTGTTTTGGAATTTCTAAGTCAGCGCAATTTTTTCAGCTCGCAACATCATTATAAGATATGAATAAAATGCAAAGTTTTTTTTACTGTTAATTGAAATATTCAATTAACTGCCAAAAATAAGACACCATATTGTTGTTGCATAGTTTTCAACAATAAATTTTTAAAAAAGTCATGATATCTACTACCCTATTTCGGCTATTTTCTACTTGCAATCATCTTTTTTTCAACATTTTTCAATCAAATGCAAGGGAATATGACATCGGTATGCATAAAAAGGAAACTTGAAACTCAATCAACAATAATTGCGTCGTTCTATAAAGTGCAAAATATTATCATTAACCCGGAGATAACTGTCCCAGGTTAGCGAGTCTACCTGTGCGTTGCTTCTATAACATTGTCTCGGGAAGCCGTTAGTTGCCTGCCGCTCAGTTAGCAACTGTAGTTACCAACTCGGTTGACACTGTGACCGAGGCGGCTCGCGGAAAGTCAGTCAGTAGGAAAACTTCGCAAACAATTTTCATACCGTTCCAAGACGGCGCTGGAGTTTGAAATTGCATGTTTTATTTTTCTTATCAAGGACGCGTAACGAGTGAAAGAGTTCATATAATTATTCACGGCATTGGATTGATCAGAACATGATAATTACTAGTGATGCACCGAATGTGGGTTCTGCCGAATGTCGAATTCGGCCGAATGTTCGGTTTAAATATGTGCCGAAGCCGAAGTTCGGCCGAAATTCAGTTAAATTTCGTGCACTTTTGCCCGAAATCACTTTTGGTCAGATCGCCTTCACGAAGACACGTGTAATTGTTTATTTACTGTGTTTTTTAATTAATTAAGCGGCACAACGTAGTTCTGGATAGTTGTTATAGAATATTGTATATTAAAATTTATTATTTTATTTTATTAAAACGTATTGTTGATACTTGATGTGGTTTCTTTTCTAGAGAATAAAAAACAATCCATCCACACGTTACCTATTTACTTATAAATCAACATTTTTTCTAGATTTAATTTTAAATTAAATTTCTTTATACTTTTCCATTTCTTATTTAAATCCTACTTTTTTAATATTTATAAGTGTGGAAGTTAAGATAGATGGATGAATGTTTGTTTGTTTGAAAACCGCTCCTATTATGTTTTATAGTTTTCCCCTATTATATTGTATATTTATTATATTTTAAAATAAAATACATTTTGTACCTACTATATTTTTTATGATATATATTCATTATAAAACTGATACAACTGAAAAATAAACGTCAAAATCATTTAAAAAGAACCCACCCACCCATCCACGGAATCTTGGTAATGTTGGTGGATGCATTTGGCATTAGTATTGATAACTTTGTAAATTTTTAAATCATATTGTCCTTTAAAATTGTAATGTTTTATGATACGATCCACTTCAATACAATACACTTTTATGGGCCATCGCTTTTTCCACTATTTCCAGACATAGAACCATAAAAAATTGTTTGAAGATTATTTTTCTTTTAAATTATTTTAAATCAGTAACATATAAATTACAGAAAATAAAAATGTGAATACACAATTAAAAATTCCGGCGGTTTCACTTAAATAATAATAAATATAATAAACAACTTTACGGATAAGCGGATAAGTTTGATATTATGTTTGTTTATTTTACAATGTATACCACGAAGATGATCTATGAAGCAGGGGAGCGTATCCCCAGAGTGAAAAAACGCCTTAAAAGTTATGCACAACATTTGTGAATGATAAAATTGTTTGCAACAAATAACAAATTCGACAGATTTCCTTGAAAAATTGCTTCAGATGAAAGGATTTTGTATTATCTGACAATAGCCCAAATAAAGCATCCACGGCAAGTATCGAGAATGGCCAAGAAAGACTCCAGACTCCATTCATCAATAATTCTTTGCAGTTCTCCATTTAAGTAGTCTTCAAAATCGAACTTTGTTATGCGGGCGATATTATGAACTGCGGTAGTGTATGGGCTCAACAGCAATAACTTTTTTCTATGAAATTCGAAGAGCGTGCATCATTCATTTTTTGATGTTTTGGGTTCTCCGGTAGACGGGGCGTCATCCGAAGCCGTGGTTTGTCCAAATTGCCAGTGGTTGGTAAAATGCAATTTTAATAAAACAATTTATGAAATTATATTTCAATTTATAAAATATGCATAAAGTAATATTTTCCTCATGTTCCTTATCGCGCGATATTTCTAAATGATTATCATTAAATTTCCGATTCAATCATTCTTTTTAATTACAGATATAGTTTAATATAAATAATGTGAAAACCCCCTTTTTGCAGGCAATTTTAAAAAGAAACCGGTATATTATGTGATATGTTATTTATAATTTTTATTTATTTATTTAAGTTTACATAATATTTTACATATGTTATAGTTTGCAAAATATAAAGATGTTTAAATTGAAGAACAAATTAAATTAAAGTCCGTATTTTACAACTTCATACTGATGATATCTAACCATCGCACTCTATGACGTTGGATACCATTAGCAGAGTTGTTGAATAAAATTGAAAGCAAAATGCAAGAGATAGAAATCGATGATAGAGGTGGAAAGTTAAAAACAGTGGACATATACCGGTAGAAAAAAAAAGAAATATTCAAGTGTATGGTATCTTTAACGATATTTTTTCCCCTTCGCGTCTTAAAACGAATAAATTTATATTAAAGAACACATTCTTGTTCAATTGCAATTTCAAAACAAAGTTCTGTGAATTTTTAAAAACAAACTAATGAGATAATTTGTAATTGGAGGACAAAAATGGATAATATGTGTTATTAATTAATAAAATGAGACTTACATATATAAGGTTGCTTCTTTAAAGCATTATGGTCCTCCTTCCCAGAAAGAGAGGATATCGATGGTTCGAGTCCCGGTAGCAGCTAAATATTTTTTCGTTGATTTGATTTTTCTGTATGTCTTTTCTAACTGATTAATATATTTTTTTAAATGACTAGTTCTGATTAAAGACTAGTAACAAAACTAGTGAGAAAAGACTAAGTAATAATTCGCAACTTGATACGGGTATGCGAGTATAATTTTATAACTTATCTTATTCATAGTAAAATTTGATGAAATTTGTGTGATTTTCAAAAGCTACTTAATGATGTTTTCTCTCGAAAATTTTTATCCGAATAATTCTTCAATATTTCTATAAATCTCTGAGTTTTTCGTTTGCACGATAATATTATTACCAAAAATTTGAATCCAGATCCACAGCACCAGGCTATGTAGTTCAGGTTTTAGGGATGTAGGTTGGCGGAGCGCAGGGTTGTTGATAACAATAAACAGGAAACATAAATAAAATGGGCGCATAATGGGCGAACTAACTTCGGCGGCGGGAAGAAAAAAATCTGGAAGAGGACCAACAAAGAAAGGTTGCTCCTTCAGACGAGGTGAAAGGAATCACAAAAGATACAAGGATGAGACCTGAGAGTCCGTGTGCGTCACATAGTGGATCACGAGGCACTGGAGAATATGTGTCGCCATTGTTTGTTTATCAAAAGAAGTTCAAATATCATCGGCGAATTTTGTGATCTAAACCAAATAATGGATTTATATTTTGTACAATAGGTTGTAGATCAGATTCGTAGGAAAATATTTGGCTTGTTGCTAGTCGTGGGCGTAGCCCGCAAGTGCCGTCAAAGACATCGAATTCGATAATCTGCAAGCGTCACATGTCACCGTTTTTGAAAAATGATTGTGAACCTCATTTTTAGTGATTAGGCACTGTTAAAAAGTAGACACGGCACAGATTCTGTAGGTAATAGAGTACTGGAGAAATATTACTGGAGAAATATTATTGCTGTCAACTTACTACTATCTTACTTATTTATCATCATTATCCGTATTTTAATATTTAATTTTCTTTTCTTTTTTCTTTATTCATTTAGTATAAGATACAGTTTATTTCACTGTTTTACTGTAGTCTACTAAAACTTTATTTAATACACAGTTTTTTTTTGTAGCTCTCCAAAAAAGACACTGACTCTTGTGCTTGGAGAGGGACTTACACTTTTATACGATTACATATTTTGTATATTATATGTCTTTAAAGATGTAAATATATATTTAATTTTTAAGTGTGGTTTTTGAAGTATTCGTTTAATTTTTTTTTTTTTTTTGATCCCAGTTATTTTTTTATATTTTTTATGGAGGCTATTGAAATTCTTTATTCCTAAATAAACATAATAATGCTGATATTGTTTGGTGTTGCATTTTGGTATTTTAAAATTGTTTAAAATTATGCAAATGAAGAAGAGAAACACTCTTTTCTTAATTATCTTTTATTTTTTTATTTCACGATTAAAGATTTAATTTAATTTTAAACGTATGTATCATATATCATATTCGAATAGAAGTATTTAGAATGTCCCTCAATACGATAATAATATATTGAGGTAGGTTTTTTTTTATTACTTTTTAATAGTGTTGTTGATTATGGTTTCTTTGTATTTGCAGAAAATATTAAGGGGTTCATCATCAATTATGTTATAACAACAAACCTGAAATATTTCCTATAGATGTTCATTATGGTAGGTAAGAAGGATTGGATATTATGACATTAGATTTAGTGGGATTTTGGCAGATAACAGGTACAAAAAATGAGTAAGTAAAACGTAAAAATAGCAAACCTGGACCTGATAGTGTACATCTAAAGAAAGTAAGTCTGGCGGTCACTGGCTCTTAGCCTATTAGCATAGTGAATGACCGAAACTATGTGATAAGTCATACCTGACAGTAACCGCTCTAACCTGGCTAAATATGAAACGTTTTTTTAATATTTCATCATTTATATGTTATGAGTATAACCTGAGTGTTTTTAAAAATACTCTTATATTATAGTGTTCATCGACAGAAAATATTTTAGATTTGATACTATGGCGATTGCTGACTCTTAGTCTATTCTGTTTTTTATGAAGTGCTCGATGGTAGTCCTTTTATTTAGTTTCTTTAAATGTCTTATTCGTCTGCTCCATTGGCTTAATATTATATTTTTATTAGCGTTGGCAGTATGTTGTTTAATTTTGTGGAGTAATATTTGGTGAAATGGAATTTACAGAAAATATTGAAAATGAACTTTTTTAATGACTGTCAAAACTGATTTCTATAAAACCAATTAAATAGTGTTAAATTAATAAACGCAAAACGGCCAATCGCAGGTTTTGAAGCCACGAAGGTGATAATCCCAAGTGCACATTCATAGCTTCCTCATTGTCGCCATTTCTCGCATCATCACAAAAACTAGCCGTGCAAACTAAAGAAAGAATCTTCTTTGTTGCCGACAACCAGCTAACTTCGATATAAATACGCTGTAAGAATAGACGAGGAAAATTTGTGGAGCGGCTTCTTCACACTTCTTTTAATATGTGGTATTTTCTGCAGCCCTTTGTGAAGGATTCTCCAACTTTTACACATTTATTTAATTTAGTATTTTTGTTTTTCTCGCCAATTACTATACTGGAAGATGGTCTTGTAAGGAGCCTCAACAATCGTCGAGCTTGTTTGCGAAAATGTATGAATGTGGATGCGGCGTGAGTTGTGTCAGAGCAGAAGAGTGTGGCGCTCTATCCTCTCCACCTATCCCCGCGGGGAAACTGCATGATGGTACGTAAGTAAGTAAGCAAGATGACGAATATAAATTAGCCATTACCTCGAGACCAAAACTTCAACCCTATTTTTCTTTAAATAATATGGCTAATATGGATAATAGCGACTCATGTATTCCCGTATAGAATTGTTGATGTCATATTGCGTCAAGTCAAGATCAACTAGTGATGGTATTTTTACTAGTGGCAACTAACAGTTATTTGATATTTGTATCTGATTACGTCGATGGCTGATTTTTCGTAATTCGAAAGTCAACAATCGACATTCAACAACACTTATATATATCAGTTATCAATCCTCGATACAATTAGATATAAATCTCAAATACCATGAGTAATCTGTTACAATAACGGTATGACCTCTATGATCAACTTTGTTACTACGAGAGCAAAGTGAATATGAAAGAATGCAGAAATGTTGGACACGGGATTTATTCTGTTTTTTTGATAGGGATATAATTTTCAACTAAAAATAGCAATTTTCAGTACTAAAAGGGAAAATTTCCCCAGGACAATACAAAATATTAGGTCCTTACATATGAAATTGGCGTTTTGCCATACTGGCAAATTTGATCTCAAATATCTTCTCTTTGGTTAAGATTTCCAAATCCAAATTTATACAGCTATTTACTCATGTATTTGTGTTTTGAAAATTATAATTCATTTGTTTTTTCCTCAATTGTTTTTTTCTTTGCGTCACTCAGTTTACAAAATGAAAATACTTGAAATATCGCGTTATTTACGAGTACGAGTTCCACCGTGGCACCAGTGCTGCAGAAACGGCTCGAAGGATTAATGATGTGTATGGCGACGGTGCCGCAAAAGAAAACACAGTGCGTTTTTGGTTCCAACGTTTTCGTTCTGGAAATTTCGACCTGCAGAACAAGCCCCGTGGACGGCCGGAGACCAAAGTTGATAATGAAGAATTGAAGGCTATTGTGGAAGCGGATCCATCGCAAACCACATCCGAGTTAGCTGCAGGCTGCGGTGTTAGTGATAAAACTGTTTTAATCCACTTGAAGCAAATTGGTAAGGTGAAAAAGCTTGAAAGGTGGGTACCTCACGAATTGAGTGAAGCAAATCAACAAACGCGCGTTGACTGCTGCGTTGCATTACTCAACCGGCACAATAATGAAGGGATTTTAAATCGAATCATTACCTGTGATGAAAAGTGGATCCTGTACGATAATCGGAAGCGCTCATCGCAATGGCTGAACCCTGCCGAACCAGCCAAACCATGCCCCAAGCGAAAATTGACTCCAAAAAAGTTACTTGTGAGCGTTTGGTGGACTAGTGCTGGTGTCGTTCACTACAGCTTTCTTAAATCTGGCCAGACGATTACGGCAGATGTCTATTGTCAGCAACTGCAAACCATGATGGAAAAGCTAGCTGCTAAACAACCGAGGCTGGTTAATCGCTCTAGGCCACTGCTGCTTCATGATAACGCTAGACCACACACTGCACAACAGACGGCTACCAAATTAGAGGAGCTTCAATTTGGAATGTCTAAGACATCCACCGTACTCTCCGGACCTTGCCCCAACAGATTACCATTTTTTTCGAAATTTGGATAACTTCTTGCAAAGGAAAAAATTCAACTCCGATGGGGCAGTCCAAACCACCTTCAAAGATTTTATTGATTTCCGTCCGAATGGTTTTTTTAGTAAAGGGATCGATGAACTACCTATGAGATGGCAAAAGTGCATAGATAGCAATGGTACATACTTTGATTAAATAAATATATTATAATAAAAAAAAAACGGCTTTATGTTCCTCCCATACTAAACGCCAATTTCATATGTAAGGACCTAATAGTAATTTACCTTGAAGACAAAAGATTAAGAAATGTACAAAACATACCTCGAAGCCATCAATTTAAATACTATCTCGGGCCTTCCCCTTCTTATTTTGCGGTGTCTTGGGACATGGAAGTTCACCAGGACGCCGCTATCCATCCTTTGACATTACACATGTGGTCCAATCTGTCTCCCTGTGTCTTTGACTTCCCATCTATTCGATTCCTGTTGTCTGATGTAAGGCTCTGCACGTGTTACGGAATTCTTCTACTCTGGCTACATTTCCCGTTCATCATACTGTTTCCTATCCAAGTTCTCCATACATCCAAGTTCTCAACCTGGTTTGTATCGGCGTTGTATACAGTTAAATACCATTGATGTCTCCTAATCTGGCCAAAAGCTTCTGAGCGACTGAAAATGTGAAAATATTTTTTAAGTTACAAATGTTTGAGAACATTTTTACATCCCTTACGCACAAAAGCGACATACCTGTGAAATGTTTCTATGTAGCGTTATGTAAACTGGTGGATAGATGGACTCCAGGAACTGAATCGAGCGTGATCTGTTGCCAAATAATCTGAAAGGGAAGGTCCTATCACTTCTTCAATTCTTCGGTACGGAACGTAAATACATCCGCATTCACAATACGTGCGATGGTTTGAATGAGGATATTTATTATCATCAATTTCCTTTACACAATATTGAGGCGTCCTTCGAATTTATACCTTTTTCACAGTCTATTATTTACTTATATTTACTTACATAAGTAGCATTTCAATCACACATATTATTAGGAAAATGATTATATTCCTCATGTAATACAGTTTTTCTAAGATATTATACTGAAATCCTTAAGTAATAACTATTTTATAAGATCCTTCTCTTGGAGTTCGGTTTGCTTGCGTGGTCAAAAAGAGTTAGTTTCACAGAGTATAAAATTGTACAGAGTTGAACTAAACCTTTTCCCTCCATCAGATTTCCCCCCTCGGATATATTTAAGACACATTTATAATCCAGTTGGAGTATTTATTCTTGAACAATAAAATCCCTTAGTAAACAAAACGTTTTTTTACGATAGGTTAGGTGTGTGATTGTGTATGTTTTGAGAAGAAGAAAATGTCCACGCGTCCAGAGACATACCCGTCGTGTCGGCACGTGACATGTATTATATGAGTGCACGTGTAATGTATGCGACGTTTTAGCAGAATCTGGATAGGTAGATGAAAACAGTGTGTATTTATACATATGAGTGATGGTAATTTATTGACACAAATTTACAGAGGTGACGTTGAGTACAGAAAACATTGCTTGCCATATCTACGGCGATCGGCAAAAGAGTGTTGTATTTAATGGCGCTCGGAGTCTAGTTAGCCGCATCGAGCTCCTGATTATTTTGATAATTCCTGGTAATTTATTGACACGAATTTACAGAGGTGACGTTGAGTACAAGAAACATTTCTTGCCATATCTACGGCGATCGGCAAAAGAGTGTTGTATTTAATGGCGCTCGGAGTCTAGTTAGCCGCATCGAGCTCCTGATTATTCTGATAATTCCTGATATCCTGATAATTCGCTGGATGCGTGCGGCTAGAAACGCGACGGGTTTTGACCACCACAAAATTATTATTTTATTGGAAAAATTTTAAAATAAGTAATGTTAAAGTCCTTCGGATCTCAACCCCTTAGCAGCGATAATTATTATTATAATTAGGTCCGAAAAGTTTGCGCCTTCAATGAATGCTACGAAGTATACAGTATGGGTCTTTGCAAGTAAATATACAGATAGTTGAATTATTACTAATGTATAAAAATAAAAAAAATCTTTTATTTTATAATATTATAAATTCAACCTCACTTAGAAATTGTGCAATAAACGGTATAGTATGCTGTTCACACCGACAAATCGGATCCCTTTCAAGGGAAAACAGCCGTTATCCTGACAACACAAGTTTCACTTTTCTATATCTCCAACGCGGTCGGTTCTGGGCGCCTTTCGAAGAAATCAAAAGATTCTATTGTTAATGTTTGCGTTTCCATATTCTTGTGCCATTCTTTTCCGCAAAAAAAAACTGTATTGAATTGTCCCGGGGCGCATTAAAAAACCTTTTGTGACTCGTGAGAACGTCTTAGCGGTTTCTTTTCTAGATATCCACATTTGATTATTTTCTTTTCTTTGCGGATCCCGGACCCTCGACAGTTCCGCACACATAAATCTGAAGAACCCACCAACAGGATCGACGCGGCCATCTTGACCTTGGGGCGATTAGTCCTCCGTGGTTTTTTCGCGCCATTTTGATAATCGTGAGCAGTTACATGTTAGATTAAGTCGCGCCACCACTAAATCAGTTCACACTAAAACATTTAAAAATTAATTCAAAAATCAGTTTTGTATAGAGCTATTATAAAATGTTTCTGTCCCGCCTCTAGTGTGTCTCTAAACCCCGCTCTTCTTCTTCCAGTGTTTCAATAATACTAGTCCCAGTAAACGTACGTACTGACGAAAAATCTTTCAGTAAAATCTGGGTGGAGGTCTTAGAGAAAAGGTATAATGGTTTCTATCGAATTGATAAAAAATCATTTATCAAATTAATTTACATAATGTAAATAAGCAAAAAATAAGTCAAAAGATAATTTGACTTATGTTGCAGATTTTTTTTCATTTTGGAATTTTTAAATAAGTGAATGTCTGATGAAGTAAGGTGCGGAGAATATGGTGGGTGCTCGATAATTCTTTATTGGGCAATCATCACCACATGTGACGACGAAAATCTAAAAGTTTTGCAATAATCTATTACAACCTGTCTTAGTAGAACTTATAATTTTGATTGTAACAAAATTTAATATTGGCAATAAACAATGATACCCTGATCGCAAAACTACAAAACTCATATATTTTACAATATTTTTAACTGTTATATTACGAAAAAGGGACCTCAATGAAGTATGAAAAAAAGGCTATGACACAAAATCTATTTGTTATCTAAATTCAATCAATCATTTTATTATTGTAATAGCAACATTCACGGTTATAGTTAGACTATTGTAAATCAAATGTATATTCTCTTTTATCTATAGCATTAAGTTTTCACCAGAAACCAAGAATGCTGGTACAAGTTCTTTAATACGCTATGGTACAATTATCCTAACAATGCATTTATTCTCTGAATTCCTACAAAATTATGGTTGTATTTACACCGCGCAGACCTCTTGCACAATCCGCATTCCTTTGAAATCGGCAGAGTATTATAGAGCGCGCGGTCCGATCAGCATCAGTAATGGTCTCTGATGATGAAGTGGAGTCCAGGACACATCCTGGTCCAGCGCCACGCCCTGCAACGCGGAGTCAAAAGGGAGATGGACGCTCCATCCATCTTCCGACATCTCCGCCCACCGGTTCCTTCACAAATTATACAACAATGTATCAGAAAACTTTTAAATTGTTGTGTCACTCGGGTGAATCAAATTCAACCATTTTTCTTACTTTTGGCAGTTATGATAATATAATTTTATATTTTTTATGGATATGGATCATTGAATATCCATGTTTAATGTTATAAGAAAGTTGGTGAATGGCATTTTCATCGTCGAGATGATTATGTGGGGTATAAAAGCAAAGGCAGCAATATCCAAAAAAAAATTTAATGCAGTCATCGGGAATTCCTAATTTATAATGCACTGAATTTGAGATTATATGAAAAAATGATTTTGGAAGGAATAGATACATAAAATCTAGAAATCAGTAGGTACATTTTAAATAAGTAATCCTCAGTGACTGCATTCAAAACATTTTTTTAATATTTTGGATATTGCTGCTCTAGCTTTTATAAACCACATATATGTATTCAAAGTGTATCAGTTTTTTTGGATATGTTAGGTGCTAAAAAATAAATACCCAGCTCTTAGATTGTAATTGATAAATGTGGTATAAAACTAGACTGAATGCGGTTCAAATGCAGTCGCTCGAGTTAAGAAAATCTAAAAATTATTATGCTGTGAATAATTAACTAAATAGAAAGCAAATAATGGTATATATATATATATAGTTGATAGAACTATTTAAAGATTGCAGAGCGGGCTCGAGGATGGTAAAAATTGACAAGTGTTGAAGGGAACGGTAATGAAAGGGCGTGATCATATAAACCAGATATTGAAGAATAACCCCCACAGAAGCCTTCAATCGAGAAGCGTGCACGAAAAAGTAAGTATATGAAAGTGAACGAATCAGGATATGCATATCAAGAGGAAATAATATGGCATTGTATCCTGTCTATTATCTGACAAAGAGTGTCAATTTCACACTTAATAGCTGATTTTGAAAGCATTGCTGTGTTTTTTTAAAAGCAATTTATAAATCTTCGCACTGGCTTTAGTGACAAAAACGTTTATTCGTTTTGTCTATAGGAAAGTGATGTTTTCTTTCTTCTTATCCGCTTATATCTTATATCAAACATAATAATTTCGTTGTCTATGCGTCCGTCCGTCTATCTGTCCCCACGTCCGTAATTTCGTTTAAATTCACAGCTAGAAAAACGGCCGGAGATGGGGATTCAACCCCGAGCCACACAAACCCGAACCGGCCGTTTCACGCATGTTGCCACGGCCACCTCTACGTGGAACGCCAAAAAGATGCTCTAAATATATACTAGGGCTTAGCAAAGACGCGAACCAATTTTCCGTCATTTTTGACAGGTTGCAGCTAGTATCTATAATATTTGATAAACTATTCAGAAAGTTTTTCGAAATAAAATAAAAATGGTTTTAAAAAAAATCTACAAATATTGTCGGATGTATTGGCATTTTAATGAAAACTATAAAAAGGATAAGAACATTTTGAAAACGAACATTATAAAAAGATAAACAGAAAAAATCATTAGCAAAAAATTCTAAACTTGAACCCCGCTCGAGTGCCGTTGAAAAATTGATTCACCAAAACTAAATGTTATTCTAGAAAGCGATTATTGTATGATAAATCACGAAATGCACCCCAGCGCATCCCTTAACACCGGGCGGGGCCGTCCTTTCTTGAGGGCTATTTCCTCGCACATCTTCCCGACAAATAAAAGATCTTTAACGGAATGTCCGAAGACTTTGTGCATTCGAAGATCGTAAGATTTGATAACATTTTATAGAAAAAACTATCAAACTTTAAGACCCAATAATAGAAAATTGTTTATTGAGGATGTTTATAAATAACTTATTTAATGAAAATACATTTTATTATAAAGAAGATTATACTGTTTCTAAATAATGTTATATCTTATATATTTCACACCTCATTTTTCTAAATTACTGTTATAACTTTAAACAACTATGTATAGGTACTACATTGATTGTTCTGTAATTTTTGCTGTTGTACTCTTTGGATTTCTTGTTTATATTATTACGTAAAAAGTACTTCTATGCCGTTTATCGAAATTAATAAATAAATAGATATTTCAAACAAATTAAATTAATATTTTAGAAAAACGTAGATAAAGAAAAAAAAATTTCAAGTGTGATTTTATTATACCTACAATTATTGTTAATTTTGTCTATAATAAAAAGAATTTTTTAACCAGGCTGTTCTGATTTGAATGAGATGTTATGCTGAATTATATTGATGTTGCCTTATTTTAGTTAAATTCCTTTTATTTCCCATTCATTCCCCTTCATTCAAAGTTAGAGAGGGCGGGGAAGCAAGAGTGACGAATAACAATGTACGCAACGTATCCTAGGATGGCTAAATGACTATATCTTTCACATATAGTCATTTAACCATCCTATATAGGGTCCTAGAGTGTAACTGAGAAAAAAACAAAAATGCATTTTTATCGTAAGATCGCCAGGGAAGGGATGGAATTATTTTCCTTAGAATCGAAAATAGAGATTAACAGATCTTTCAATGAAATAGGATCGATCGTACATAGAACAAAAATAAATCACACTTTATAGACTTTGTGGTTTCGGGTCCTCGAGCCAGCGAAATGTGCAAAGCTTTCTTTGAAACTTCTAACTCATTATTCTAAAGATATGAAAAATCAATGGCGCCACAAACAATGTTAAAGTACATAATAATGTTTCCTCTCGAGACGAGACAAGTCGCAGCGACAAACCTTCACAAAAAACAGTTGACACAATGCGAGAACTTGGTGTCCGTTCCCATTTGTTACTTCCTCCATCTACACAACAAGTTTCGTGGTAGAGATGAGAGAACCCATTATGTAGAAAACAATAAAAATGCACTGCGGTTCCTTTGCATCGTTTCCCAACATCTAAACGTGATTTCTCACATATTTTTAATTTTCTAATCATAACCGAATTCTACCCGAACGTATTTATTCATGAAATGAAAGTAAAATGTGAAAATCTTTGGAAAAAAAATTCATAGAGTGAGGAATGAACAAATCAGAATTTAATGTAATGCTGGTTGTAGTGTGTTCGATAGAATAAAGAAAGGATGTACATATTCGCATATCCTTATTACTTATTATGTATTCTGTTCATTCGTGTTTGTATTTTTAGGGAAATAGATTTCTCGATGTTTTTTTAATTTCAAAATGGAGAAAAAAAATGCGGAATGTGAGCTTTCAACTTTTCCGACCGATGTACCGCTTTGAGTGGTAATTGAAATAAATAAATTTATCCTTTTTAAGTAAAATCTGATAATCGTCATAAGTATGTAAGTAGGTTGCTTATGTGCAGTTGGGGAAGTACAAAGTTTTCTATACAATAAATATATATGCGTATCATTGAGTATACCCTGCTGCCATTAAAACACGCAATCAGGGTTGCTTTCCGGATTTGTAACTTAAAATTGCCTCATGTTCTCCACCACCGACAGCCCCGCTAAAGAATCAATTTACGCAGTACATATTTATATTAAGTGCATTCTTTAACACTTTCTATTTCTATATTTCCCACAAATATTACAGTTTGAGAATCCCCCCGTCAGCATCAGGTTAAAACCAAGATCCTCAAAGCGGACCGGCGACCGTTTTGGGCCCCCGCAGGCTCTCGTCCACTGGAGTGACGCGGGGGGAGCGAGGGAGACGGGTGCGGAGAACACAGAAACTCTGACACCACTTCCACCTCATGATGTTTTGGGGCCAAGACATTACTACACTCTGGATACCCAAACAGTGGCGGGCATTTTAACAAAATATGTCATTTCCAAACCTTCAATTACGCAATGTCGTAAATATGTCGTAAATTTCTGAAGAGGCTCCTTCCAAAATTATCATAATTTTTTGTATGTAGATATATTCTATGAACACATTTACTGAATTTTGTAACCAGATGGATGATAAATTGATTAATATAACTTATTTCTGTCTCGCATTTTCGCCGCGGACAACGTGGCTAAAATACCGTATCTTAGTAAATCTTATCATTACCAGCTGTTCTTTACGATTGTGGGTCCTCAGGGAGATGAAGAATGAACCCAATGCTAGATCTACAAGTTCGGGGGCATCTTGGTCGTGAGAAAATAATGGCTGCGGATTGACTTCCACGCCCGGCTTGCTCTTCCCCATCCTTTGTTGTGCCGAGCCTTTCGTGAACGTCTCAAATCCTTGTTATCGTCAAATTCCCGTGATGATACATGATATTATAGTCTTCAAGTGTTCCTCACTTATGTATTTTGCGTGTTATCACCACCCAAGGCTATACTTTCAATCAATCACTTTCAATCATATTCGCGCAAAGAAAAAGCTACCCCCAAGGCTAAGCCTGAATCTGACGCACCCCGTTCCATATACATATATCGTATGTGAACGAATTTATGGCATTCGTTTAAAATTCACCCTTTTTAATGTCCGGGTAATGACAATTTTGGCGCCCGGGGCCGAAGTTCCCTACTCTTCTCTATTCGCACGAATCCTATTTTAATCATCAAAGATTTTCAAAAAATCCTCAAGTAATGTGTTCACTTAATTGTCAATACAGAAAAGTAAAATGATATTTATGGCAGATTTCTCAGTAATATTTAATTTAATGTTTTTATCTCAGTTACATTTAATTATGCAGTATTAATATTTTTTAATTTAAAATGAAATGTAAGAGCCTTTCGTTCCTCCACCTCAGAGAAAGAAATTAATGAATAACAAAAATATTAGCATGGTATATGAATGTACCGTGCTAATGTTTTTGTTGATTATTAAAGAAAATACGGTTATAAAAAAATTCTCTTCCTTATTGATGAGTTATATTTAGTAATTATAATGTATAAGTAGGTAGGTTAAAAGTTAAAATAGTAACATAAAAGATTTTTTAAATCAGTGAATCTTTGTTTTTAGTGATTCTATAATACTCCTTTATTGTCCTCCGTTAAACTGCACTTCATCCAGTTTGTCAAGAATAAATTTTCAAGTAAAAATGGTAGTTTTGAATTCCTCTAATAATTTTGATAGATTAATTGTTTATTATCTATTATCCTAAAAGTTGCTTAGATTAATACATGTTTAATTTAATTCTTCATCCATTACCTATCCATTAGCTTGAAAACTGCATAGACTAGTTCATGCGGTATAACTTTACCATATGACGTCACCCAGATTTTTTAAATAAAAGATATCCTTGTGTAGTTGAGTGTCCTTATGTCAAAAATTAAATTAAATTTATCGTCAGATAAGTATTAAACAAGTTATTACACTTTATTCCCCATATATTTTGATGCCATACAGTTAGTTCAGCCGTTTCAGGTTTTAATTTTAATTTCAAAAGGAAAATTGATCTTTATATTCTTCTTGCGTCAAACCGCTTCTGTCTAAGATGTAGATGTATCATTACATATAAAGACTTTCTCATTGCATGTATTCTATTATAATGCATAATTCATAAATAATGGTCAAAGAAGCAACCACGAGTTGCCTTTGAACACATAATATGAGTTACAGCAGCGTCGTTTTATAAGAAGAGCAGGTATCCTTCCTTTGTCCGGAATCTTGTTTAGGATCCTCGACCCACCGTGGCGCGAGGGGGAGAAGGGGGAGGCTGACCAGGAGCAGGAACAACGCTCCAACGATTGGCATTCACATTTCACATCTCAAAAGGAATCCCAAAAGACTTCGGTGCATTCTGAAAAATTCAACAATTATTCATTGTTAACGGTGAATAATGAAGTCAATATAAATTGTCATAAATGTTGAGTACAATGCGTCAAAATGGACAATCATGAAGTTAATGTACTTCTCGATGGACTGCTTCCGCTATATTTCTTACTATTGAGACGATATACAGTAATACACATTATTTTATTGTGTGTGTTGGCTACACCAAAGGTATCTTTGAAATTAAATAAGTGATATAAACCAACATAATCACTGAAATAATGCTGTAAAAATTTAAATAATATATATTCGTTCTGTGTGTTACATGTAGGGAATATTGAAATGAAATTTATTACAATTAATTTAATTTGAGTGTCAATATCCTTTTTGTTGAAGGTTTAGTCAGATGGAAGACTTTGGTTGTCGGGCGATGTAGAGAGGAAGACCAAACAGCGGTAACCGTAGTCATTCCTGTAAATAAGATCAAAAGGGGGTACTTAGTGCGCTAGCTTGAGAACGCGATGTGGCGATAATGTCTTCAGTGACATACATAATATATGTCTTAGATATCCAAAGAGATACATATTTTACATAGGATACTAAAAATTTGTATTTACAGAAATATGTTTAAATTACTTCACATATTTAGGTACGTAAATATTTTTATAAAGCTCACAGAAATCGAACTACGTACATTCTAATACTAAATTATATATAAAATGATATATTTTAGGCACAATAGAAAGATAAAATCATGTATTGCTTTCCTCTTTATTCTATTTTTTATACCTTTATTTCAGTTTTTTCCTTATTTTGTGTATCTATGTGAAAAACGTTTTGATATGAAATGTAAAACTACCGTTTGCATTTATTTCTACATAATACTTAATACTTTTACTTTTTTCAATATTTTTATTCATGATTTTTACTGCATGCATTTAATTTTAAATTAAATATTAGGTATCGATCTAAGGTCGTAAAATGATCAAAAAAGGATACTTACCTCATAACAGGTATTTCTTTATATCTAGCGAGGTAGGTAATGGCCAAGAGGCTAGTTACATATTATCTTATTTTATTTATTTTTATTTTTTTAATTTTATTAATTACACGGCTTAATAGCCTTTTACAACAGGTTTATACATAATTAAAATACAACAAACGATTAAATGTAAAAGAAAAATAAAGGGTATAAATGTAAAAAAGTATATATACATAGTTTAAACATAATGAGGTTAGACATATATGTAAAAAAAGTATATATGCAAAAAAGTGTAAAGTAGCAGGTTTATACATAATTAAAATACAACAAACGATTAAATGTAAAAGAAAAATAAAGGGTATAAATGTAAAAAAGTATATATATACATAGTTTAAACATAAAGAGGTTAGAGAGTCTTATATTTATACGTTTGTATGTATCTAACAATTAAATGTCATTTATCAGTACTGATATGAAAAATTAAATCAATATTTTCTCCAGTACTAGATATTATTTTTATTTGGTACGCATTGTACCATTTGAATATTTATATTCCGCATAGACTAGTTCGACATGGAGTGAACAAATCAATGCAATCTTGGCATCGTCAATGGGTAATGGAGACAATAATTTGAAGCGTAATTATTTAAATAAAATGGACTTTTACGACCAAGTTGTCCATAACGGGTGTATAGAAATTTAATCCTCGCTTGCAATTGTTAGGTTATGTCCATATATCCATATATAAAGTGGATAGATGTAAGACGAAAATCCGTAACAATACCAAATCCATAAGAGTTCTTCTGTAAGGTAAACATCATATTCAGACAATAAAACAATAATGCCATAAAGTCTTCAATTAACATGGTTGTTGATACAATATACCTAATATACATAATAGTACAAATCTCTAATCTCTTGTATTTTTCAATAACGACAATTTATTTGTTAGAATATGGTGACCGGACGCAATGTTGCCATTATTTGAAATATTATTATGTATGTAAACATGTATCTAACTAACTACATATTTTCTGCAAGTCTCCTGACTTGGTTATCATTATCTCTTAGATTGGACACGTACCAATAATGTAATAGCAGATTTCAAAAATTGTATAATATGTTTATTCATCTAAAAGTCTTTACTTTACTTTTATAAACATTTTACTGCTTCATTCACTACTTTCACGATAGTTCTTGCATCTGACTATGCATTTATCATGTCCACGTAATCTACAGCTGGAACTAGGAACTAGAGAGAAAAGAAGAGAGATGACTGAAAGTGAGAGCGAAGAAAAGATACTATATTTGTGTTAAAATTAAAGCAATTCATTACAACACATCATTAAGGTTCAGATTACTTATTTGAGAGTGAGTTAACATACAGATAGTTTAACCACTGAGAGCTTTCGTATGATTAGCTCAGTCTGTTATCATGTGTCTTCCTCTTTTATACGGAGCCACTGGCACTGGTAGGGCAAATGAGAGAGATATATATGCTTTTTTTAATATTTAAAGCATTAACATTTTGAATACATATTATAACTGAATTTTAGTTAAATTAGTATAAACTACTACCATGTTTTACCACCACATGTTGATCCTGGCGAAGAGACGGGTACATCTCGAAACCGATAGACCTAAAATCTGGCTTTTCATTTATGAGGAATGATCGAAAATGTGTGGAATCTTTTTGATTTTGCGGGCTATATAAGTCCAATTGTTACATTTTTTTATTGTGTTGTTACCCTTACAAATCTTAACACAGGCTGTCGAAAAGGTATAATATATTTTGATGTGTTCGATGATTTTTTACTTACGGAAAAAACAAACAAATATTTCAAAATTTCTGAAAAAAAAAGACCGTAATGATGCCCCTGCGACCTCTTCCTATTTCCGAAAGTTTTTCAAACATTGTAATGATAAAGACAAAATTTCTGAAGGAGTTAAATACTATACCAAAAATTAAGATCCAAAAGAGCTTTGAAGTTTGGAAAAAGTACTGGCACAAGTATTGATGAACAAATAAATATTTTTTTGAGAAAAATTTAAATATGTTCAAAGAAACGACCAAAGGTCGTATGCATTGATTGCGTCATTCTAATCCGAGAGCACAACTCATACGGTGATGATTCACAGATCGCTGCGCGCTTTAATTTATATTGTTTTTAACGCGCACTCGAGTCGAATCTCCGAGAAAAATTTACATATGTAATATGTAATTCCACTTGTACAAGATTTTTTTGTAACCAAATTCACAATCACCAATATACTCTACTTTATACATCAATACCTAGGTATTTTTTAGTTTTTTTATCCATATTTACATAGGATCTCCGTTTTCAATGCATTTGGGACCAACGGATTGTGCCCCTTGCACGAGAGCCGTTAAAGCTATTGAAACTATAAATTACGCAACCGTCCCCTTATTGAGATCAAATGCACCTTCTTCGCGTTCCCACGGTCCCACGCATCCCCTCCTGACCTTGGGGGTAAATAAGAACAGGTGTTTACTGAATTTATTACGAAATCACTCTGGATGCAACCCTCGCAGACGGGATCTCCACCCTCGTGTCGGCGCGGCGCTTCCCAACACTCTTCCCTAATAATTATTTTGTGAAATGTAGATGCTATATTTTTTGCCGCTAGAACTTATAAAATCTTGTACATGGCCGTTGTTCGTCCAACATAGAATTTTACTAACTTGTCATGTAGAAGAACTTTGAGCGATTTAATATTTATGTAAAAAATTGTAAATGAGAAACTAGACATCTTTAGCCAGATTGAGTTGATATCATACCATGCACCACAGCTTAATATAAATATGTCAAAAATAAATAATTATGTTGACGCTGCTATATGACGATACTATATAGTATGGGAACGAGTTCAGTCTTGTTAATATATTCCATATTAGTGTGATGTTCTACATATTGTATTGAAATAGTGATATAATTAATTAAGGTATCTAAGCCGTTCCTTATTTTACTATATTTAGCTTCTTTTTTGTTCATAATTATATACGTATTTATTTATTCACATTGACATTAATAGGTTTAACTTTATGGTTTAACATAATTATTAACTTTAATTAACTAAATACTTTTTATAAACCGCTTGGAGTAAAATTACATCTCCCGGTTTCGATACTTCGTATCTTCGTTAGGTGGGACACATATAATATCTCCCATTTCATTTCAGATAAAATAACTGAAAGCTTACAATATAATATCGAGTCATGTTTTATACTAATAATAGCTTAGGTAAACTCATAATAAACTCCAAAGACAAAGTCGAACAGCTAAATCATTCCAAAAGTTGCTACCAAAAAATCTCGATTCTCTGCTGGTGTTATTCATAACCGTCCAATCCAGCAAACAACTTCAGCAAATACAACAGGGTAAACTTGTCATAAAAAAAAATATTTGCTTAAAACAAAACTTTAAACTTGATAAAACAAAACTTAAAGCTTGATAAACTTCTTCTTGGATGTTCTTGTTCAATAAAATGATAAAGAATTGTGCAATTTTATACACAATTACCTCCATGTCTGTGATATGCATTTAAACATCGCTTCTATACTCGCAACTATAGGCTAATATGGGCCAGCATACGACCTTAATTTTGCCAACTAATTCAGTATACTGAGTTTGGAATATAAACGTCATTGCATTGCAAGGGTTGCCGGTGAGCTGTGGCAGCTGGAAGGTTAGAGTGCGAGCAAAGGTCAGACCTTCGAAGGTGCTGTGACCACGTCATGAGCGAAACTCCCCCTCCACGCAGTTAGCCAATTGGACACCATTTCATATTACCTTCAGGACACGTGGTTATCAAACTACGGCAAAAAGTCCATAGTTAACCATGTTCTTGATACCTAAAACATGGCTTCTGCAGCTCTCGTACTTGCTTACTTACTCTAGTAAAATTAGAGTTTATTATTATTGACCAAAGGCTCTGTCTAATTTTATTTACTTATGTATACGAATACCAAAAGTGTAAGAAAACCTGTTGAAGAAAAATAAAATAAAAATCGGTAACGTATTCAAAAATTTGCCAGCAGTAATGCCTCTATATATCTCCAACTATCCTTCTTACGACTTGACCTATGTATGACAAATTTTTAATGTGGAGCTAAAGGTTGAGGGTCTTAGTGACACAGTTTGAGATTCACTTAAAAATATATTTTATGAGATGCATACACAATATTGTAACTCAGAGAACAGACAATCGCTGGACGAATGCGGTCATCCAATAATACCATCAATCAAGATATCGATAGGTCGCCCTAAACTTGCCTCCTAAAGCTCTCTGGACTGGTGAAATCAACAAAATCGGCAGAGAAATGTGGCAGCGAATAACAAGGGATAAATAAAAGTGGAGCCAAAAGGGCCTACATCTATTAGTGGATAAAAACCACTCATAATGATGATAAGCGATGATCATATGTACAGAATTAATTTATATAAAGTTTATGGAGAATTACCGGCGCATTTCTTCCCCGTTGTTTTGAGAATCACTGAGTTTCTTTCCTGGTCCATATGAGTTCTGGCGTAGACCCGCCCCTTTAAACGTTTGACGAAATTACAAAACTCTTTTATATAAATCGTACCCTACGCATTTGATCCGCTTTTTACGTTTTCTTCCCGCACCCATACATCAGCCGTGACAAACGTATTAGATACCGCTGATATACAAAGGCATAAAGAGCATTCTATATGTTGCCAATAAGAAATGTCGACCTCCGATATCTATCTCCACTTACCATATATTAAAACTATTTTATTATATGTACATTCTACATTGTACATAAAACTATACTGCAGAATAAAATGTTTATAAATATAATAATAATATGTGAATAAATTATATAGCGCCCTTTTCGTAGTACTCACCTCAAGGAGGCTTCACACATTAAAATTATTTTACAAAACCACATCTGTCCAAAAAAAACGAGCCAGCCTTACAGTAGTCGCATATTATGATGTGTACATTTGACATCTCACAATTAAAAATATGAATAGAGCAACAACAGGAATTAGCATCAAAATTTTGAACCTATGTTATAACCTAATATTAATTAGTAAATAGGTACAAGTAAACATTTTTTTAATTGTTTTTATTTTTATTTATTTTTATATTATACATTTATTTATTATTGAATTTTGCCGCACTAGGTATGTACCGTGTATATCTACATACGCATTTTGTTTAGAAATGTGTTTGGTCAATTCTATGTTTTTATTTATTTTAGTGCGCAACCATACATATTGTATGAAAACTTTGAATAAATATTTAAAAATAATCACATAAATTACATAAAATTTGAGAATGTAAATCATTAAGGGTAGTTATTGTTTACATTAATGTAAAAAAAAACTAAGTATTTATTGGATAGTTTCGAAGATAAAAGCCAAAATATATCAAAGTTACAAAATCCACACGCTTGACACAAGCCACGTAACATATATAGAAAATCAGAAGGGTTGGCTATTGGAAGTATGCGTCTTCGATGTGATGGCACATGCTGGACATTGATTTGTTTATAAACGATGATTTTTTTTCATCGCGCGCGCTCTGTGCACGCATATTGGTCAAATGAAATTGCGCGCGCTTCCCCGACGTCTTATTTCCTGTTACGCATTTCCGTCCTTTTTCATAAAATCACTGCCACAGATCGCAGGAAAGCGAGAGGAAAGATGTTACACATCAAAAACTAATTTACTGTTACTTATACACTGGATGACGTGCAAAAAATAAGCACACGTGTTCCCAATATCAGATTCAAAGGCAACAAGTGGCCTTTATGTAATTCCTCAATTGATATCAAAATACGTAATTCTCTTTGCACATTATGTCCATCACTAATGCTACCAAGACGCTACGCAATGCTTGATACTCTTTATCAAAATGCATTATTCGTGAGCACTTGCATATTTACCAAAAAAATTTCATCAGACAAATTTTACACTAATATATAAATTATTATTATATGCTTACAAAAAAACACAAAATCTTTAT
The DNA here is from genome assembly GCA_016648135.1 of Agrypnia vestita. Lineage (NCBI taxonomy): Eukaryota > Metazoa > Arthropoda > Insecta > Trichoptera > Phryganeidae > Agrypnia > Agrypnia vestita. Next base: position 46,721 of record JADDOH010001557.1, read on the forward strand.
AGAAGAGAATTGTTATTTTGATTTCATATGTACTGATTGATTGAATTATGTAATTTGATATTAAAAATGAAAAAATACTAAAGTACGTCACTTTTGGCTTGTTATGGCTGGTTTATTACATATTTTCAATAATCCGGTATATCCTCTATCTGCAAACAATCTTATTCCCTCCCACGATATAAATGTTTATTATATCAGATTGAAAGCCATTCATTTCAAAATTTCCATAGTTCCTCTTTCCCTGACAAAGATATAGTTACCACACACGCCACCCTATCAACCTCCGGACAAACCTCCGTCTTCCTGGACCAAATTGCGTACATCCTTATTATTTAGAGCATACATAAAACAAAGGCACCCTTTTACTCAAATCGCCATTTTAAATTGTAGCAATAAACTCGTAGATCCCGGGCAACGTCGAATTATTTTCTGTAATAAATTTATACTGCTGCGCGCTTAGAATTTGCGTCGCCAATTTGGTGTCCGCACTACGATATTCATAAAAAAACATCTCGAACGCATTCAGCAGATTTTTACTAAAATATTGAATTTCAATAAACGTGTTCACTTCCATTCAGAGGCATTAGTACCATTAAATTACTAACCTTAAAGACAGACGAACGATAATTGTTATAAAATACTTTCACAAATTACTAAGCAATCGCATTGACTCATGAGAGATGATTTTTAATAAAAATAATTTTATAGATATTTATTTTGGTTGACAAAGCTAAATTCAAAAACTGTATGAAATTTAAAACAAATTAGATTTACATATTTCCAAACATTAACGTACAGATAATGTATTGTAATGCAGAAATTGTAATGTAAGTGTTAAAATAATGTTTTTTAATAATAATAATATGTGAATACTATTTTAAATTTACTTATTGCATTTTAAATACAAATTTTAGTGATAATATTTTTTAGAATGGTAATGAAACTTTAACTTATAATAATATAAAATGAAACAAACACATGAAAATCGTAACAATGGCCATGGTATTCACTTTATTGAAAAGATAATTTTATGCCATTAGTGTTCAAATATGATTACGATACAAATGTTTTCGAAATAAATTTGCAAGAGTTGTTTTGGTGTTACTTTATGCATGGTTAAATAACAAACTGAGCACAAATCAGACGTTAGCTGTAAATTGCCTGTCACTGGAAAAAGTGTTTCCAATTCAAAAACACCTTATATTATTTAAATTTATATATTTTGTTTTTAATGTCATATTTGTATTTCATCAAGTTCTATATGTCTTAAACAAACTAAACAAAAGATTAAATACAGCCATCAATATTTGATTTACTTAAACATTGTAATGATCCAGGTAGATAGAGGGGTCTTCCTAACGTATTAACGATGAATTTTGTATTAATAATTTATTTAAAAGGCCGTTGCTTAATCGCCGCGAGTTGATATTTAAATTTTAGCTATTATATTCAATTAATTTGCCAACTCCTGGCCGCGGCTAACAATGTGATGAATCCTATGGGGTGACCCGTCAAAAATACGTCGTGGTAAATAATATTAAATAATATAAATTTCATTGCAATGAATAAAGTCATTTGCCGTATGATGTTAGTGAAAATAGTTGTATGGCTCGGGTGGCAACGGCTGAGGTCGACAGATACGCTGTAGCTATAAAAGGATCGCGGAATAAAATATTATACCTTCTTGAAATATTATAAATAATGTATTCTATACAATATTAATACTCTGCCTGTGCTAACTATACATTTAACTAAAATATATATTATTAACTGGAAATAATTATTCTGTGAAAATTGCGCTTTTGAATGCAATATTAACTAAAAATATTAACTAAAAATATTTCTAACATCTTGGGTTCGCAGACGAAATCGATAATACCTAATGCCCTTTGCATTTACTAAGTATATTACCTAAATAGCCACAGCTATACCATCCTGTCCGTCAGGGACGAAACATAAAACACAGTTATATTCCTAAAAGTGCTACCTCTTACGCGACAAAAATACCTATTGCAGTCGGGCTATGAATATGAACTATTTCCGCCTCATAATGGCGCCTGGAACCAATACTAAAAACCTCACTAGAAATAATAAATGCGACTAAATCTCGATAAATACAATATATACTATTCGTAATACGTCGTTGAATTGGCACATGATTCGTCTAATGGATGAAGGACCCCGTTGTGTATCGTAATAACTTCAAATTCTTTTATAGGAGCAGTGTGGAAACAATTGCATAATATTACGTAATAAAAACATCTAACGAACCTAATAATCTATACATTTATGTTACAATAAAATACGTTCACCAGAAGAATTCGTGTATTAGAAATAAAACATTTTCGATTTGAGACAAACCAGTAAAATCGTTCGAACGGCGCAAAGGGAAAAATTCACACATATTAAATAACACTGAAATTAATAATTTTAAACACTTTATATTAACATATTCTTACCTTGAATGGTGTCGTCTCAGACGTGTATGATCCTGTTCATATTAATTCCGTGGGAAAATAATACATATATTTGCTATCTACGAAATACCACGTTTTTGAAGTGAAACTCCCTCAGCATCTCTGCTGAGAGGGGTAGAGGCTCCGCGCCCGCCTAAACCCGGTGGCCGACTTCCTAAGTGACTAAACGGCCCCCCTTGTTCCTCCGGAACTTACTGCATCCCGAGACTCTATCTCTTCTTTACGAGATGTGATCCCGTGACGCCTCTCTTTTAGGCTTATGATTGAGATGTACGTACTCTTTTGGTACGAGTTTCTGATGATGGGTGTTGTCTTGAGGCGCCTTTCTTTTAGGCCGGTGTTTGAAGAATCACGTACTCTTTTGGTACAAATTGATGACGACATTAGCCTCCTTTGCGGGCATAGTCAGCGATGTTACAAATTATTGTGCAATCTCATTATGCCTTTTCAGAGCGGCGTCCCACGATTCTGCATCTTGCAACATTTACTTTGGACAAATGTTAGAGTGTTAGTAACATATTTATAATATCCCAGCTATTCCATATGAGTGAATGATTTTTATATTTATTCTGGCCCTGTCTTTCTTACAGAGGACGAAATAGAAGTTAACGTTTTCTATCAAGGTTTTACAGCATTCAAGCATGGAAATCCTTCCAAAGACAAAGGGAACCTTTTTGTTGGTTTAAGTAGTTTGCGCCAGATGAGGTTAGGTGGTCGGTTTATTGACGACCCCGAGCAACAAGGAGGACCCCGCCTTTAAGGGGCCCTGCAGGGGCTTGTGCGGGTTCCACGCCCAAGTGCCGGCAATCATCCACCCCTCAGCCAGCTAGGCTAACATAAACCAGATATCCCCAATCTTTAGTTAGATCTCCCCATTCTGTCCTTTACTCGTCATTCTGAAGCCACTTATTAAGCTGAATATACCGAGGTACTCGATTCATAAAGAGTTAGTTGTAGACCGAGTGTAATGATTGCGCAATACCTACGCAATACAGTAATTATTATAATGCTACTAAGTAATTCATATAGAACTCCGTGTATTCAATTTTCAGCATAAACGGTATGAAATTCGCTTTGCATAAAAATACATCCGTTTGGAAGGAATTCTCGTACGATTTGAACCAATATCACACAAGCAATCGTGATATTTAATTACACAATTATTCCGAACTCAAATATTCCCAAAATAAATACATTTCGATAGTGAAAATAATTAACCGTAATAGATAATATAAATATGTTCCTTAGCTGTTACACAGTGGCGGTATGATCCTCTCTGGTACTGATGATTGGTAGATTCCTCCATACGTCCGGGCAGCAACTCCATCCGCAAATGATGTTCTGGAACTCAGGGCTCCGTCGGTAGTCTGTTGGGCAGCGCTCCCGCTCGCAAGTCTGGTCTCGAACTGAAGGGGGCCGTGTATCTCGTGTTCGCTCCTTTTATACTCTCGATTGCACCATATCTTCGAAATCCACGCTAGTGCAGTGACTCATCCTATGAGCGATGACCTCACCGCCGGCGCTCGCCATTGGCCGGATTCAGTCAACAGGACGGTCGCCTCCGGCTCAACCCGTCGAAAGGTAACGCGTGCCTGTGATTGGTCCGTTTCGTTAAAATAAGAGTAAAGCACTCGCTACACGCGAGACTTGCTGTTCCGTTTCATAAATAATAAAGGCTCGTTCGCACCTACTCACAAGGTCGAGTCTATTAGGATTGGCAAACAATATTAATTTAACACAGAATTATATCTATGGTATAATAAAAATCTAAGAAATATTACTTGTATAGCTGAATATTCAATATTTTGTTAGCCTCTTGTAATACATAGAATCTTAAGAAGAAATATATCAGGCTTTTACTTTTAACCGATTCCAAACAGAAGAAATATATTTTTGATGTCCATACTTGACTTTTTTTTTAATATTATTATTTTAAGATTTTCTAAATTTATTAAATCTATCTCTATGTCGACCATCACAACATTTCAATTCTCTCGGTGACGTCTTCTGTTCCTGCTGCTTCGAACAATCGCCTCGCTTATGTCTATGTATATAATAATATGCGTATTCCTCCAATATTACTTGTCAGGTGTTGGTGGGTACTCGCCCCAGCGTCATTGTCGGAACGAACTCTCGCGGAAATCTTTTGTTTGTTCGGTGCTGCCGGGCCTCGCTCTCGGGCGGGGGCTACATCGAGCGGAAAAGTGATGAGTATTAAAAATGAGTGAAAAGAAAAACTTGGGGTAAAAATGCGGCGGTAGCGGTGAAGGGGAAACGCGCCTAGATCTGAGGAAATTCGCCCGTACTGGGGCGCTCCGCGAGGAAGGCCGTGATGGTATTCTTGTTTTCTTTTTTTATACATTTCGAGGTATTCCCAATAAATGATCATAGAACATTTACACAAATTACAACATAATTTGTTTTTTTATGACGTGATAATTACTTACATATTTTTGTAGATAATTTTCTAAATAAAATATATATAGATATACCTATTAAATACATTGCTTCTTTTTCCATCGCTCTCTGTCCTGCGCTGTGTCGATTATTTGGGACCACTTCAATCTTTCTTGGCAAAATCCCTCCATTGGCCTTTTCCATTTTCTCCTGTATCATCCCACAGGCCTTCTTTATTTTGGCACTAACGAGAAAATTTATTTGGTCCGTCTTTCATTTCCCATACAAATATATATTGCACAAAAAAAAATTTTCACTATCATAAATGATTAAGTAATTATTTTTTTATAAATAATATTTTTTTCGCATTGAATACACTTTAATAAAATCATATTAATATATTGTGTTATACATGGTATTATATTATTATATATTATATTCTGTGACTAGAATGTAGCGTTTGAATGATTCAAAGCAACCGAACCATATCAGTCAGGTGTGAAATTCGCATCTAAATATGTATATCTAATTTATAAAATTTCCTTTTTATACTTTGACTTATTAAATTAGACAGGCAACCATTCGTTTTGATATTTTATTTCCAAGAATAGTATTAATAACGCATATTTAAATATAATTTAGAACATTGCTATTATTATAATTACCTCAAAATCCTTTGAATTAAATATACTTATAACTTATTTGCAATCATTAACATTTAATTGATATTATTTTATAAAGTTTATAATGTGTTTTTATCTAATTTACACATTTTTTTTCTATTTCCGAAATTTTAATTGATGTATTTGTATTTTATTAAAAGAAAAGTGCAAATAACTCTGTAGAATACACTTTTTTTACCTTTTCAAATTTTCTTTGATGAGTTAGTCTATTCCGAGGGGTCAACGTGTATCATATAACGTAGATAAATAAGTAAACTCAATATCTTTACTAAATATTTTCAAGAGGTACCTACCTTATCCAAGTTTCATCGAATAAACCTGCATTTAACATAGATATGTTCAAATGTGGGCTTGAATACCGGAATTCCGGTCAATTTCGTGCAAATCTAATATGTACCTGAATTCTGCTACCGCAAATATCGGCATATCAGTGTTCTCTAAATTATATATTATAAATTACGTTGTTATTTCGTGTTGCGTGCAATATGGGATGACGAGCCAGGATTCTGGATTTTATTGATAAATGTTGTCGAACTATCAAAACTATTAGTTTTTAACGAAGTGAAACGAGATCATAATTTTTGAACGATTCTTATTTATTGTGTTTCTAATAAAGGGCGTGAGAATTAATTATAAATATTATTTTTTCAAAACTACAAATAGGTACTGAAATTTCAGTATTTGAAACAATACTATGCTAATTTAGTTACAAAATTAGCATTTTTTAATTCATTCCTCAACATTAAAACTGTTCTCAGGTTTTCACGGCCGTTCAGAATCTTCTATGTGCAGTTTTCTGAGATATTCTGCCGCGTACATCTCACCTCTCTGGCTGACGTTTCGGATCCCATTGCAGGATCCATCATCAGGGCTGATGTGATAAATGTGTGTTGACGTTAAGGTTGAGTATTGGCTTGCAATGCCGTTCCGAAATCCGGTAAGGTATTGCGAGCTAATATCTACTTAACTCATACTCATCACATCAGCCCTGATAATGGACCCTGCAATAGGATCCGAAACGTCGGCTAGAGAGCTCAGATTATACGCTGCAGAATATTGCCCAGAAAACTGCCCACATTCATGAACATTTTTCCGGACAATAAAACACGAACATTGATGAATCACTTTTCAATCTCAAATTAATTTCCAGCAGCACAGTAAGTTCCGAGATCCGATGATTACTTTATTTTTACGATACTATAGATTTATTCTGTGTGTGTTTCTATTTGATAAATCAAAATTTGTATGAATAAATACTGCAACTGAATTTATTGATTTTGATGGTCGTACCAATAAATATATTACCTGACACCTTGAGCATGGTGGATTGCTGAGATATTTCAGCCCGTACTTGAACCGTGCACGAGAAGAAAGAAATTCGCGGGAAAAGAATAATAATGGCGTCGTGAGGTGACGCGACATTATGGCGGGGAACAAGCGAGTGCTGAATGGTCTCCTCCGGGACCATTTCATCTCCGTTGGAGCCGAGACAATGGAAATTGGGAGCTGCGGGAGATGGAAACAGTTTGTTAATGAATGAAAATATTAAAATATTCTTCAATATTACACGTTCATACTTAAGATATATGGTTTGTTCAAATCATTGTCTTGTTAGATGGCCCAAAGATTTCTGACAACAGTCGAAAATATTCCACATTTTTTAACGCCAAAAATGAAATTCGCATACAAAAATGTAAAAAAAACAAAAAAGAAGACATTTATTGTGCCATTTTATCAATTTTCTTTAATTTACATGAGAGCGAAAATAAAAATGAACAAATCTTCAAGGTTTTCTGAAATTTGTTGTTGGATCTTCACTTTAATCAATTGTTAAATAATGACTTGGAACTCTGTACTTGTGTTAATGTGTGGAAATCGCAAATTCTAATGTTTATTGCGGGGAATATTTAATAAGCGGTCCCGTTGAAACGAGACACTAGACGCATTCCCAGAGAAGGGACCTTACTTCAAATTCCGTAAAAAAAACGTAAAACATAAAAAATGTGCTAACTGCATTTTTCTATAAGATGTGCAATATCACTGTCCTCTTTATTTTATTTTTAAACCTACATATTTTCAACGGCCATTAATGTTCCTGATAGTCTGTGTCAAGAACAATGTAAAAATATTTAATGAAAAAGTAAAATGAAAACCTTTTTATGCACGAGAAATTAGAAAGATTGCAGAAAAAAAACGAGATTTCAAATAACTACACAAGTGCATGTGTGTTAAGGTCCTACAATTGCAATTTGAAATCATTATTTGAATGTTTGAAATTAATTTGGTTTTGTAAAAAGATTCTTGTTCATTTAATTTATAATGTGTCCAAGGTACCTACTCCATGTTTCATATCAAAGGGCAAAGAACTCACCGCTGTTGGGATTCCCACAGGAAATACTCGTTCGCAGAATACTGACACTGGCTAATCGGTTTTTCCTGCGGCTCACCTGAGACCTTAAAACATTAGCTTTCTATAGAGCGGGAGACTTGATACAGAGGCGCCATGTCGTCACTGAAATTTATTGGTAAGTCAGCATGTGTATATGTTACGGATTTTTTTATTTCCTTTTTTTGGCGAACAATGAGATAGCTGCACTATTTCAATTATTATATGAGGTTGAGTCATCAGAAATACATTTTATATACGACATTTGTTATATTTATGATCATTATTTATATGATACATTAATTGATACTTTACATTAAAAATATTTGTTAAATTCAAAATGGCGGAGTTATGTTCTGTCCCACAAAGATTTCTCCGTGATGTGTGCAGCTGTTGGAGGTTATCATGTTGTAAGAATTTATACAAATTGTCTTTGTAAAAAATTATGAATTACATAATACAAATTGTCTTTCCATACAAATTGGAAAAAAATAAAATATTTACAAAAAATATAATAATAACAAATAAAATTTTAAAATAACATGCGAAAATTCCAGCGTGCACGAACTATATGTTCATAAATGAAACGAATGCAAAAAACGAGCGAAACTAACCCAACTATACGACGTATTGTCTAGTGCCAATTCTCATGGTATAGAACGCTGATAGGCGTTTTCAGCACGTGTTAATTAATAGCGGTGGTCACCAAGTTTGACAACCAGCGGTATCGCAAATGTGGGGAGACGGAAATGTCTTTGATCACGTGCTGATGTCACGGATGTTTTCATTTCAATCCGCCCTTAGCGGGAGCGGCGCTGCTAACAGCCAGCAACTTAGTTATAGTATCCAGCGTGTTCTTTTCTAATACAGATGTACACTATACTAGAGTAGGAACCGGTTTGGATATTATGACATTTTCATAATATCCAAACCAGTTCGGTGTTTTTCAGCAGATAACAGGGAGATAATACAGGTACAAAAAATGAGTACGTATGTGAAACGTAAAAATAATAAACTTGATTTTTTAATGTGCCTTCGGTGTATAGTTTTCTGGGATATTCTGCCGTGTATATGTGACCTCTCTGGCCTGAGGTCATATATACACGCCACACTAGGCCAGAGAGGTCACATATACACGGCAAAATATCCCAGAAAACTATACACAGAAGATTCTGAACGGCCGTGAAAACCTAAGGACATTTTTAATGTGTTTAAGGGGACAGTACTAGACACTCATATTAATCATTGTCAAACGCTTTTCGCGGAGCATTTCTTCCACCAGACGCTTTGAAGCTCTATGAATAATAATTTCATTTACGTTATAGTAATAAATCTGAATTTTATATATTTTATTCGGTCACTATTCAACAATATCACATGATACCTTATATTTTAATGTTTTACTTTCACGTTCTTTTGTACCTGTCTTACCTTTTATCTGCCAAAATCCCCCGAATTCAAATGTCGTAATATCCAAACCTTCTTATAACGTAAGTCTGGCGGTCGCTGGCTCCTTCTCTAGCACCCAAGTACTTGCCCCCGTTCCGAGTACTGAATGCAATACCAGCTACCTGCAGATGGAACAAAAAGTCACCGCTGTTCCGAGAACTCTGCCAGTGTGTTATTTATGTAGCCGGTAGGTTGTGTGTTTAGGATCATTTTTCTTGAAATTGTCCCGATGACAATTTTTAAACGTAAGTTTATAATTATGCTCTGTCGAGATCGCGGTTCTGATCGACGCAACTACAATTGTGTTACAATGTTCCAATAAATCATTTTAAAGCAGAAACAATCCCTTCACTATTCAGAAGTTATGTCTTATATATTACTAGCTTCGCACGCGTAGATTTTTAGTACACTGTTTGGATGGTCATAGAACTTTCGCGAACCTTCTACAATATTCGCCTTCCAGAACTTTCAAGGAATTTATCTAATGTACAGGAACCTTCTAGACACACCGACACATTCCGCCACTCAGCTTAGAACATTATAGAACTTTCGGGAATTTTCTAGAACCTTCTCCTCCCAGATTTTTCTAGAGCAGGTTTTTCTGGAACCTTCTAGACTCACCGACACAGCCAGCGTGCCTATTTTGAAATAATCTGAAGCATTTGCGGCTTTCCCATAACAAAACAATGCGCTATAAAGCACATTTTCGTCACCCACTCCCACCCACGCACAGCCACCCCCACCAAACTCGCATATTTTCGATGTGACACCAAGGGCTATCCACCACCGATGGGTGGTTGTGGCTGGTTGTGGAGAAAACTTGGCGGTTATATATATATATTATATATATATATATATATATCTATATCTTTATATATGATATATTGATTTATGCACAGGGTTATTTGGAAAATATTAATAACCCCGCAGGACTATATTCCTGCCTTTATTATGAGTCGAAAATGTTCAAGCTATCATGACCTTATATCAATAGTTATGGAGATATGCGACATCAATGTTTGCATTTTTCTCAATATTTCTGACGTATTTTTTTGTAAAACGTTGGACTATCATTACAGAAACTTATATCGATTACGAAAAATTCATTCGTTTCAATACGAGTTAAATAAAATGATAAAAACTAAGGGACATCATTGCCTTCAGGTAAACTTCTTACAAAAACGGCGCTTGTAAACTTCTTAGAAAGAATATAAATAATTACAGTTTATTATTGTTATTATGACCAAAAAACATGGCCATTACTCCAAGTTAACCCTTTCTCGCCTAGCCACCCGCACACTATAAATATTATTGATCAGTAATATGGATAGCGGTGCACTTAACTGACACATCCTATACACCCACACGATACATCACAATCAGATATTATTATTATTAATATAATTAATAAAATAAACTTAGTTTTCACCACTTTTTTATATTGAAAATAGCAACATGTTTCATCTTTTGGCTATGGATCATTCTTTTGATATTAATAAGGGTTTAAAAATTTTACATACAAATTATACAGATTTGTTTGTTTGTTGATTATACAGACAGTTTGATAAATTAGAAATTTTGGAAATAAAAAAAAGTGTTAATACTAAATTGAATACTATAAATAACCAGGTCCTTTTTACAAATAGTTATCTTTTAAATTTATTTTCATGTTAAGTAGGTACTTTATTATTATTCATTTTCCATATACCTATAACTTTTTAAATATTTTGATTGTCTACTTCGATTTTTAAATTTGATATTTTGTTAGTATACAATTCTATCCTGACAAAGAGGCCATAGGCCTTGAAACATGTTGATATTTTCAATATAAAAAAAGTGATGAAAACCTTTATTAATTATAATAATAATGTGATCACAAAATTATTTTGCTATTTTTGAAGAAGTTAGTATTATTAGTATCTTAATCTACAAACATATATAGATATACATATAAAGATAGTGTTGTGTAAACATTGTTTCACACTCTATTTATACCGAAGAGTCACATTTTTATATTTAAAGTGGCTCCTAATTATGTCATCGTGGGACTCAGATCATTAAATTTTATGGAGCGTAACCCCATTTATTTAACACACCTGAAGGGAATCCGGATATTTGTGATTTACACAAACACCACCACCGCTCGACTGACTGCCGCTACCAAGAAACTTCGGTTTAAAATAGAAAACCTTTAAATTCTTTCACCCATACGTCAGACGTTTGTTAAACACAATTATTTTTTATTTTTTGTTTAACTTTAAAGAATCACACACTTGTAACGCCGGATTCCTCTATTGGTCTCGTTGTAAAAAAGGATGAAAATGAAAATATATTAACAATTACACAATAGTTAGAGTTTGATTATTGATCAAACTAGGCAAAAACCTGCATCTTGTCAGTTATTGAAATGTTTTGTGTGACAACGACCAAAGTGCATTGTAAGCAACACTATTAGTTGAGCATGAAGCAAACTAAACAATATCGCGTGTATTTTACATGCAGAGTTCAACTCTCGTGCGTAGTCATCATCATCATATCGTGGCTAAGATCCATTGGATCCACCAAGGACCTTAGCCTTCTAAAGCAGTAGTTTTGCCATAGCCGTATGTTGCTATAGTTGGTCATCTAGTCGTGTACACCACGTTTTCTTCCATCATTTTCGATATTATCACTTTGCCCGTCTTTTCCATAGTCGCCTCCCTTGTAGTTAGTTGCGTATACAGTGCCATGTGAAGATACCTAATCTGTGGTCACATTGTAAAAGCACTATACTAGCGACACTTTGGAACGTGGTTTAGGGCTTATCGAGTGGTGCCAATAAAGAATAAAACTTTTTTTAAAAAAAACAATCTTATAATATTGATGATCGTTAAATTGGATGAAAAACATAAACTATGTTACCTCCACACGAGTAACATAGCTTATATTTTTCACCCAATTTAATAATGACCATTATGAAAAATATCTACAATTTTAACGCCCAATCCATCAAAAGTGCAATCTTACAACATTGTTTTATCAAGCTGTCAGTTTTATTAGTATTGAAAAGTTTTCGTGCAATATCACGATAGCCAATTTTAGTTATCCCGAAAAAAACTCTTTTTCCCGAGCGTCATGTGTCACGAAATTTTATCGTAGGTAGCGATGATTAATTTCAACGTGACGACTTGGACCCTGTCACGAAATAAAAACGCTCGAAGCGCTCTTTGCGCCGGCCCATAAATCTCCCCCGCGGGGCACTTCCGTTCCGGCGGGAAAGTTCGCGTGCGGCCATTTTCTTTCACGGCCGTCCGCCGGCAAAATGGAAATCGGAGAATGGAAATTGTGTTCGAATGAAAACCGAGCGTCTTAAATGGCCGGAACCCGCTCGCGTGTCGCGGAGAAATTGAATTATCTAAAAAATGTTTCGCATTAAATGCGCCCGGCCACGATACGTTCCATTCTCCCCCGACATGATCGGCCAATCATCTAAACAACACGTCATTATTCTTTAATGCCCGCAAATACGCCGTCGTGGATCGCGACGTAATATCGGAATTTCTGAACAGCACCGGTCACTGAAAAACGCCGGCGCGCGGCAGTCAGCTACACAATTTACCAGAGAAGAAGTCAAGTGATAAGTTATCATTATTTCGTTCATGAGGTATTTATTATAGTAAATATCACATATCACAACTGAATGATTGTAAATATGTTGTGTAAATAATGGAAAATTGGGGGTGTGTATTGCATCCTCCACAACTGCTCTCCACCGATCCCTACTCTGACCACTCTCCTTCAGCTCCGATACTTTCTCATCCTGCTTCAGTCCTCTTCCATGCGTCCATCTATTCATTGATCCGCTTCTAGGCCATCTCCTCTGTTGGATCCACTTGATCGTGATCTTTGGTGTCCTACCATTTGGATACCTCGGAACTCAGTCGTACGACAGTTTCGTATTATAATTTTTTATGATTTATTATTATATTCTTAACGAGTAAGTAATAAGTATTTTGCGTTATAAACCTATTATTTTTTCATTTTTGATTTGGCACCACATTTCCGAACCATATGTGACAACTGTTCTTAAAATTATTAAGGACCGATATAATATAATATTAGCTGTTGGCTTCGTTGACGTAGATATTTCAACCGCACAAAAATGCTCACAGGCAAAAGTGTTTGTGCTTCAACATTAATAATGTTGCTAACTTTTGAAAACCCAGTTTTAAAACTATTTATAGATAAATAGTAATAATATTTTATAAGTATAGAAAATTATGTATCGCTTTCCTGGCAGACAGAATTGTCGAGATATTTAATAGTAGATATCGTTTGTAGCAGGACATCTACAGAAAATTGGACAGGAGAAACAAGAATATACATATATGAAATATATCTCCATTCTGACTTGTATTCGCTTTGCCCTCTATCGGGTTTGTAAGGTTTGTTAATATAATTGATGAGAAAATATATCCATTCGTGAGGGAGTCAGAAGATCTTCCATAGGAACTTTTCAATTAAATTAATGTAGAAAATGCATAATTAGGAAATTCGAGAATCAGTCAGTATATGGGTATGGGGAACCAGACAATGAGGAGAGGAATGGTTAGCCTTGTTTCGAAAAGAAATTATAAGTAAGGAAGTATTTAGGAATTTTAAAAAAAAAGATTGAACTATTTTTAAATAAATACTGTCACAGATTTGCGATGGTGGATTCCAAATTAAATACTTTAAATTTTTTTTATGAACAGAGAAATTAAACAAAAATTTACTTATTCACAAATTCTGAATAAATTAAGGTTTGTTTACGTTTTAGAGTTTTCTGATTGATTGAATTCATTAATCCCAATTATTAAACTTAAAACGACAAATAGACGGTATTACATGTTGATACATAATAAATGTCAAGATACAGAAATAGCAATATTTATATTTTCAAAATACGGTCATATATTTTTAACTCAAATGTTGCGTCACAAAGTGACTACTTTATATTCGTAGTTACCTACATCTTATTAATCTAAGCAGTCAATGTTATATTTTGTAATCCGGAATTGGGGATGTGTTTTACTGAAATCTTCTAGTTACTGGAATTCTAATATTTAAGTAAAAAGCCTAAGATATACGGCAGTAGACGTGCACACATTAAATCCCAGTACTTTCCTAGGTGATCAATCTTCAAAAGGTTTAAAATGAAAGTCACGTACATAAGGTAAAAAAATGGTAAAGAAATATTGCTCCCTGGTGCAGCGAACAAAGAGCCCGGCTGTAGAGTGCAGAGCCCGCCGTCGTGTGGCTGTCGCGATCCCGACCAATTGTTTTCTTAGGGTCTCATTTTACTAATGGTGTCATTTTTTGCAACCCTCCGTGCCAAGTAGGAACCCCCGGGAACAATGGACACGGCGCTGGTTGGAGGCTCGTCTGGAATTATAATTATGAATGTAGAACTAACGCGAGGGTAGTTTTTTAATATATGTAAAAAGTGTATTGTGTTTCACCGATTTGCAATGAATATAAAATAACATTTTGTTATTGGTGCAACTTGATTATTTTTATTAAGGTGGTAGAGTTAAGGATGAAGATGTTAGGAAAGAATGTAAAGCTGATCATAGCATACTTGATAGAATGAAAAAAGGGTCGACGATTTGGGCATGTTGAGTGAATGAACGAGGAAAGACTGGTAAGAAAAATATATGACGCAAGTGTTGACGGCACCAGAAAGAGGGGACGACCGCGGAAGACGTCGCATGAGCAGGTAAATCAGATACTGGAGAATGGTCCTGTCAGGAGTCTCAAAAATCCTCGAGCTTGTATGCGAAGAAGTATGAATGTGGATGAAACGAGAGTTATATGTCAGGACAGAGGAGTTTGGCGCTCTATCCTCTCTCCCTACTCCTGCGGGGAAACGGTGTAATGGTAAGAAAGTAAGATTAATTCTAGACGTCTCACTGAGACGAAGTTATTTCTAAGGAAAACGTGTATCACTTTATGGAGTGACTATAGGGCTTCATTTTCTTCTTCTGTTCTATTAGTTTGTGGCAGATTACATTTTAACACCAAATGAAAATCGTTAAAAATTGTAAGCATAGATTGGTATGCAGAAATCTGAACATAAATCTATGCCTATACCTAATTTTTAATTATATAGATACATATTCAAAATGGCCACTTGGTCATTTTAAATTTTCGACGTAATCGATGCAATTTGAATCTTCTGTTTCGGCCACAATTGTGGCGTCATCTGCATAATATATAATATCAATAACTTTATTACTCATCCTGAAGCACAGCTGCAGTGATACGACTTCTTCAATTTTATCCATGATTTGATTACAGAAAATTATTTTAATACTAATCTAATAGAATTTAAAGGCCTAGGAAGTGATGTTTAAGAGGTAATACCACCCTAAGATAATAAATTTTCGATAGCAATTGGGTAAATTTTTACAAATAATTTTTTTTCACTGTTTTTTTAGTTCCATACAAACGTTTTATGGGCTAATATATACATGTTTTACATTAAAATTGATTGTATCACATAACCTAGTCATTTAAAGTTTTTCATTATAAACTTTTTGCACTCCAGTTTAAACTCCTTTATATTTATTCTGTTTTGTATTATTTTCTGCACGCTATCGAAAATTTTAACGCCCTTGTACATTAGACAATTATTTTCTTTTTCTTTTGAAGTCTTATGCTGTCGGCGCCTCTTGTATTGTATGAAAGAAAATCCTTATTTTGTTTCTTCCTGATTCAAATTTTAGGTCATGCATCATTTTTGTTTTTCAAAAATCGAGGATAGCCACGGCAGACTTGGTATGACTAGACTAGCCACATATTGGAAGATGGTCCTGTTAGGAGCCGACACAATCGCTGGGCTTGCATACGAAGATGAATTGAGTGAACGTGAATTATGTGTCAGAATAAAAGAGTGTGGCGCTCCATCCTCTCTGCCTGTAAGTAGGTAAGTAAATAAGTAAGTAAGCAAAACATATAACAATATAAAATATAATACTGGTGCAGCACTAACTTTCTATTATTTTATCGACTCTTTTGCAGGAATAAAACAGTTTAATAAACTACCTGTAAATTTGAAAATAAATCAAAATAGTATATAAAACAAACTCCTACTCAAAATCCAATAGTATCTTTCTTTATCAATTTTTATTTCATATCCTTTTATTATACAAGTAGATGGATCTATTAATTTATTACACACCTAACGCTATTTAATCTCCATTTTTATAGTTCATTTTCTTTTTTTATTTCATATCCATTTGTTATATATCGAGGGTAGAAAGCCAAAAGGGCGTTGGCGATTATTTCGAACTTTATAGGAGAGCAAAATAAAGTTCTGTCAATCTGATTTTGTCAATGTTTATTTTATTATTAAACGATTACCATATTTGTTTATCCAAAACACATATGGAAATCGTTTAATAATTAAATAAACATTGACAAAATCAGATATATACGTACGTACATAATATATTTTTCAAAATAATCTTAATAAAAATCACGTATGACAAACATAAATATATTAGGATTATTCATAAGACGTTTAATTACCTCACTAGTTTTATACTATTTTTAAATATGCCTACAGAAAAAAATGTCACGTATCCATATTGACATGAAAAACATGACAATTTTATGAAACAAACATATTCGTAAATAATCAATATGGTACCAAAATGTTCACATTTTACACTAGTTTTAATTTTTATTTGTTTTACACACCTACGCCAGATGAGAGCTTTCATTTAAACTGGTTTATATTAGGGTCCGTGAGTCAGAGATGACGAAAAGTGAGGGGGAGGGGGGGGGACATGCACATGTGTCCATGTGCTGCAGCGATTGCTTCAGAAGCTTCTTTTCTCGTTTTGTTTATCTCGAATGACGCGCATCCAAAAGTGTACTCGTTTCAAATGCATCATTTAATCCCTAATATTCTGTGCTATTCTGAAAGTAGCAATATTGGGATTTCAGATCTTTATCTCAATCTTGACAGGTATGTATAACATTGTATAGCCGTCAATTTCGATGTTTTAAGTATGACATGTTTGAAATTAATGAAAAACTCTAAAACGTGAACAAACGTTGAGTTATTCACAATTACGAATAACGAGCTTTCTAATTGATTGAATTCATTAATTTCAAACCTGTCAAACATAAAACGTCAAAAAAATGGCGCCACAATGTTATACAATAACTATCAAGATACAGAAGTAGCAATATTGTTTAGTTCAGAATACGTATGATTGATTGTCATGCATATAGACTATCGCGAAAGTAATCTATGCATATTGAATTTAAAAAGTTCATTCGCTTTGATACAAGTCAAACAAAATTATTAAAACCTTGCAGAAATTTGAAAAGAAAAGCAAACTTTGATGCCGCTTCTCTCTGTAACTGTCGACATTTCACTTAAAGTTTAAAAAATATTTTATATTCAAAATGGAATGTAGAAGACTCTCCCAAAGATTTTGCTACTAGCTTACGAGACACCCTGTCTAACATAAACGTTTGTAATGGAATCACTGTTTTATTAACTTACTTACTTACTTACCACCATGCCGTTTCCCCGTGGGGGTAAGCAGAGAGAATAAGCCACACTCTTCTGTCCTGACATACAACTGTCGCCTCATCCACATTCATACATCTTCGCATGCAAACTCGCCGGTTGTTGAGGCTTCTAACGGGACCATCTTCCAGTATCTGGTTGATCTGATCATGCCACGTCTTCCGCGGTCACCCTCTCTTTCTGGCGCCATCATCACTTGAATTAAATATCTTTCTTACCATTCTTTCCTCATTCATTCGCTCAACATGCCCAAACCATCTGAGCGACCCTTTTTTAATTCTATTAATTATGCTATGATCAGCTTTACATTCATTCCCAATATATTACTATTTCATCTTGCTGCTAAAATAAATACATACACCATGTTGTATTTATTTTAGCAGCAATCCTTAAAATCATCTAAAATTTTCGCTGTCGCTACACCATTATCAAACATTAAAAAATATGCATTACGTACCTAATCAAATAACAAACCCTAACTAAAAAGTGATAGCAAATACAAAACTCAAATTGAACTTTTTATATGACGTCATTTGATAACTAAGTGATCAAAATAGCTGGCCTCTTGTCCTCAATTGTTTGTCATGCTATCTTTAGCTTGTGTAAATCTTGTTAGGAAAAATATTTTAAAAAATATGTCTGGTTATTTACGCATTTTCCGGCGGAAATATTAAGGTTGTCTTAACTAGTCATGTTGTAAATTACTATGCTTAACTCAGATGAGAATGTAAATTTGGCATTTAATATTATCAGTGATTAAAAACTGCTTCCGTGTTAATCGTTTTATTATAATATCTCGAAATGAATTAACATATAACTAGCAACTAAATAGTATTCAACGACACAATTCTCCTTCGTCTTCTCGTTACTTATCCGTTCAATGCACTTCTGCTTCGGATTCTTCAGCCATAATGTATTCTTCTCCCAGCAATGTTTATGAGACCTAAGATCTAATTTTGCTAAATAATTTTTTGAATTTAATTAAAAAAATTCTCTCTTAAAAATCTATTATGGAGTTGCAAGTTACTGCAAATTAGATATTAGTTTATACGAACAAAAAGCATATTTAAGTCAATTATTCTTAGAATAATTATGCAATTAAAAATCTAATCAAAATGTATCAATTTAATTTCTTTACAAATAATAAATATGTATTTTATTTCTTGAGAATATTTTTATTTTCAAATACTCACTCACTGACTTAGAAGTGATAGTTGTTCGCACAATTCATGATTTTTTCTGATTTCTAGCCTTAACTTTAATATTATAATTTCTTATATTACATATCGAAGCTCTTAAAATAGCAGTATACTAGTTTAATTCATGTTTCCGATAAATAATGTGTGGAGGAATCCACGATTTGTAGAGCAATTTAAAATACGAGGAAAACACGATTTTCAAAATACTATGAGGATACATATTGTCACGAGAGTCTAAAAACAATGATAACTACACATTAGCGAAGTCTCTCGAATTGTCCGCAAGAAACTAGAGTCATTTACACCATAATCACTAGAAACATGAAAAAACTGACCGAACATTCGCGAAGCAATATTTACATATAAAAGCGATGACAAGTGCGCGCGACCAGAGTTGTTTTGACAGCCACAACAATACCACAGAAAGGCGAATCGTACGTATTGACCAGATACGAATAACAACCGATATATATATGCCGCGAGTGGGATACTAAGCGAAACGACCTGGCGATTGACAAAAGTGCAGCGAATATTCTAGTGATGAGTACAGCGAATTACGACATTTAGTGTGAATTAAAAGACTGTGTTTTAATTTAATTCGTGTCTAGTGCATTAATTTAATTAATAAAAATTTCATTGATTTACAGTACCTATTTCATTTTCTTCCCAAAGCCACGGTCCGTGACAATGTGGCGTTCGTCACCTCCGCGTTCTCGTCCCAACGTTTGAGAATTAGTGTGATAAGTGGGACCCCTCACAGAGTTGCACTTGTCATGACGCCTGTCCCCCGGCTATATTAATAACAGTACCAACATAATACACACAGCCGCGTGATATTATTATGGCAGCAGTAAAAGGCCGCGAGGAAGCAGGCACCGGCACATCGTGCGCATGTGCGGTGCACCGGGTCAGATAACGTCAAACGTTTTAAATTCAGACCCCATCAACTGTCACTGTCAATTACGGTCATTAAATATTTGAAGACATTTTTTTTTACATTTAAATGAGTTGATAATTTACTTACCGTCACGATGTTTGACAAAACCATATAAATTTTCAAACAATTTTAATTCCTTTCACAAAATTCTTAAGCACACATCTCGATTATTATAAATGTTACCTAAATGAGACAGATAATACTTAAAAGATCAATACATAATCTGCTAAGCAGTGATGTTTTCTTAGGCGTTCGCACCGGTTCCCTCGTGATTAAATAGAAAACCTTTTGCCGAACCGTTTTTTGGTGAATTTTTGAAAAAAATCAAGCATTGTGATATCAGATAATATATTTTTTGACACAGAATCACAGTTTATGATGTTAATACGTTCAGCGACAGATCACTCAAATAGTTGACAATTAGATACAATTCCGCAAGGATCAAACCTTGGTCCCTTACTGTTCTTGATTATGATGGACGATATACAAGACAGGACAAAAACAGGGAAATGTGTGCTTTTTGCGGATGACCTGAAAATTTATGATAAGATTAGAAGTATGCGTGAATGTATTAATTTACAAAAAGACTTAGATGCGTTAGTGGACTGGACTGAGGAGAACAATCGGCATTTTAATATAAAAAAGTGTGCATGTCTTACTCATAGTCGTTCAGTAACACCAATAGTTTGTTTATACGATCAAGTATCTCGGTGTTGTCTTTCATGCCAGATTGACTTTCTCAAGTCACATAAACCAAGTAGTTACAATGTGTTATAAGCTTTTAGGTTTCGTAACACATATATCAAAAGAATCTTCGAATGAGAAGTACGTCGAGCAAATGTACAATTTCATCATTCGTTCAAAATTGTAACATGGAATGGCAGTGTGGAGCCCACACCAAAGGAAATACATCGACATGATTGAGCAGATTGAAATTCTTGCGCTACTTATAAATGCACAGAACAGGAGAATATCTTACATTCATGAACCATGAAGTACTGCTGAGGGAATGAAACTACCGCAGCCTCGAGTCGCGCAGACAGGGGGGCCTAGTCATGTTGGGGGTTAAAATTTTAAGAAATAAGATTGATGCCCCGAACCTGCTAGAGAATTATGCCCTGTTTGTACCAAATAATTATTCGCGAAATCGAGGTCACGCGCTATTTCATGTCCCAAAATGCAGAACGGATATAATGAATAAGCACACCATAATGCAACTCCTAAATGAACTGAGCGATCATGTCGATGTATTTAACGATAGTATTGAAAGCATCAAGCAGCGGATCGCCTCCATTTAGGTACTCACTCCAAGATATACTTGCATTGTAAATGGAGCAATCTGTAATGCAAAAAAAAAATATGTGTGACGTTCTATTGACATCCTTCATAAAAAACAGGATAAATGATATACTTAATATTGTACGGGAATAATAATTACATGAACGATTTAATAACGATATCAAAATAACATTTAATAACGTTAATATATTCACGTCAAGTATTTGACATGCCATCCTTTTCACACTCGTAAGAATTATGAGATGCTAGAATTCGTATTAATTGTGCGCTGTCGTGGCCTCTCCAAGTGTGTCACTCGGATTTACAGGCGACAACAGTATGGAACATTCTGGAATCGTCTAGAGCGCTTCTCAGGCCTCATTCACGTATGGAACATTCTGTAATCGTCTAGAACGCTTCTCAGGCCTCTTTCACGGTATATAAGGGCTGACGCGCGCACGGCGGGGCTAGTCAGTCATTCGTTTAACCAACGCGATATTAGCAACAGAGAGAGCGCAGGGTGATCAGCATTAGTGATACCACCGAAATAACTAAAGGAAGTACCTGCTTGTGGACAAGAAGTTTTTGTAGGTGCAAATATTGAACGGAGTTTACTAGAAAGTGGTCAAAGCAATAAAAAGAGCTTGAAATCGTGCGAACTAAGAAACAGTTTAATAATAAATGTGTGAAATATTCTGGAAACGATTAGTGACTAAAAACTTAAGAACGGTACTCCGATTTAACTCGTGTCTAGTGTCTTTTTTGTAATAAATTATATTTTATATTGTTTCAGTACTTGGTAAGTCGTTGCTTAAATTTAATCCGGTGCAGATGAGTCCCAGTTCCCTGTTTTTGTTTTAATGGTTTTCATGTGTTTTTATGTAATTTCATGCCAATGTTTTTAATTTCTCCATTAGCAAGCGTATTTATAAGTTCTAAAATTAACAGAATCTTTCAGAAACTGTTTAGAGAATATTTATTACGCTATTGTCATTAATAAATCCCCTGCTGAAAACTGTACTCGCATTACCCAGAGAACAGATTTAGAACTACTGAGACCTGCACCTTGCAACCATCTTGGATGCTGTTTAAATATTTACGTTCTTATCTCGGTGAACGGGTTTCTTCACCGCACTTCAAACGCTATGTTGTTCACTAACTCCACCATTGCCTGTAATTATCAGAGTTAATCCTAATTAGAAGAAAAAAACTCTAAACTGCATGGCACTATTTAGGTTATAAATATTATTTATAACACATTGGTAAATATTAAAGGAAAAAAAATCCCCACACACAAATAAGGTACCTACATTGGACTGCATTTATAGATGCGGGTATTGATTCAATATAAAATAAGGTTAAAAGAGACAGATAGATGTGTACATGTTGATACAATATATGTTATATTGAGATTGATCATTTCAGGAATAGAATTATTATTATTACTAGCTATAACCCGTCAAAAATGACGGCACTTTTACATGTTAGTTCCTAAGAAATAAGTATTAATTAAAAAAAATCGAAAAAAAATCTAAAAAAATTCGTAAAAAAATACTATAAAGAAGTTACGGACGTTACACGAAGTTACGGGTACAGATAGAAAGACAGACAACGAAATTATTATAATTGGGATAAGTCGAGTGTCATGGACGGAAGATAATAAAGTCTATTTCAATCTTATTAGCAACAACATATGATCCATGCAGACGCGCACTCAGGTGTCAAAACCTCCCTCCATATTTGAATTTTTTTTGAAATGAAAGCATATAAATTGAGTTATACCTAAAAATACATTAAATATAAGTACAACTACATATTATGCTGTGTTCTAGGCTTTCGTTGCCACCGTTAATATTTTATATCATAATTTTACACATATCGAGTTTAAGATCTATCAATTTATACATAAGTTTAGCATTTTCTTATAGCATTTTTTGTGTTCCGTATTCCATTAACGATAAAGAAAAATACATCAAAAAATGATATCCTACCCATAATCGACAATTACAAAAAATTTACAAAACTTTTGTTATTTGATACCCTCTCAGAATTTGTTTTCCGGTTGCGCCTCTGTTTTATGCATGTGTACATAAAGATACAATTACGCCAAGATAAAAGGCTTCCTAAATTGACATTCTTATTTTACTTCTTTCATATCCATACATGTCATTACTTATTCCCCGGTTAATAAAAATAATTATAACTCAGGCTTGTATATAAAACACAATTTTCGTAAATATTTCACCTAAAGGGCTCTTAACACAAACTCTTTAGTTAAAAATAGTACTTTTTGTTCAAAATTATTATCCTAACTTGGAAATTATTATGTGAAAATGAAAATTTTCAGTCATTTTTAAAATAAAGCGTGTGTTGCACTATTCCATAATCTTGCGGAGGGCAATACGTTTCACCCTTTTGGAATCATTAGATTCTAGGATACTTCTTGACACTTCTCCACAGGAATTTGTTCACTCCTGGTTTCTTTCAGTCAGTTTATTTACATTTAATTATTACACACAGAATGCTTATCGATAATTATTAAAGATATTCAATTTGTCAAGCTATAACGCTGGCCATATTTAATTTTATGTATATAAAACAACGATATTGCAATATACAGGCAATATAATTTATCACAAGTCCTGTGCAGATCTGTGAATATTGTAACGAAGTAATCTACTAGCTTATTTATAACCATAGGATAAATTATGTTGTAATATTTTTAATTTAAATCGGAAATCATTAGCGTTTTTTATCTGGGACACTTTTAGGTTACGATGTGAGCAAAAATATTTTTGTGATTGATTTTATAAGTTATATACCGATTTTATAAGTTAAATACAAGAATTGATTTTATAAGTTATATACAAGAAGTCTCATCATCAATAAATAATCATTCTAAGAATGTTCTTAGGTTTTCACGGCCACTCAGAATCTTCAAGTTTGTGTTTACTGGGGTATTATGCCGTGTTGTTACGACGTTTCGGGCCGACGTTTCGAATCCCATTGCAGGGTCCATCATCAGGGCTGATGTTGGACCCTGCAATGGGGTCCGAAACGTCGGCCCGAAAGGTCGTAACAACACGGCATAACACCCCAGTAAACACAAACTTGAAAATAATAATTTTTACTTTGAAAATATTATTGACAACTATTAATATTTTTTTTGCATAAGAGGTTTTACGCTTGTTACCTCTGATAAGTATTCAGTCTTCTTTACTAGGCTTTTATATGTGTTAAAGTAACTATTTTTTTCGTGATATTTAAGAGATGTTATTTTATAAAAATATAAATCAATAAATGTGTTGAATAGATCAATTTGCATCATTGATGTCTTTTAATTTTTGTGTTTAATTCAACTAGGAATATTAGAAAGCGGTGCCTCCGACCTTAGAGTATACATGTATACTCTAAGCCTCCGACAGTATCCATATTCATTTATATCATATGTGGGGTCCATATTTAAATTATTTTTCTATCTTTGTACACCAAAAGCTTCCCTGCCTACCTCACCAACTCAAGAAATTGCAATAAAATAACACAATGTAACGAGATGCTAGAATCTGGAGAAATTGCGAACTATCGAAGTCTCTCGTGAAGTCGGGAACACTCCATGGACTAATCTGGAAACAATCTCGGAGACACTGGAAATTTTGAGGAATCGCTAGAAATGTAAATAATGTTCTGGAAGCATCGCGAAACCAACATCTTTGGTATGAAAAGGCTAGCGCGCACGCGGCGGAGGAGTAATTGTTGACGTTTCACAAGTGAGACTTTGTTGCGATTAAACCGCAAACCGGTGTGCCCGGCGTGATTAATCAAGTGACAGATATTTCGGGTGAAGTACCTACCGACGAGAAAATTGATCGGAATTCTCTAAAAAGCGATCGAATTGATAGAAACATCGTTGATTAGTGCGAATTAAGAAACAGCGTAATAATAATAATTTCGCGATTTAGTTCGTGTCCAGTGATTTAGCATAATAAATAAAACTTAATTAATTTCAAATGTTTTCATTTATCTTCCGCAGCCACGTCCCGTAATAATAATATTAAAATTATTTATTAAATGAAAAAGAAAAATACAAAAAATAAAAGCTTGGTAATATGCGCTGAAAGCTAATATGATTTTTCCTACGTGACGTAGAACACAGCAGGTAAAACTTTAAACTCGAAATAATGTGGGCTTATACTGCTACAAACTACAGCATAGGAAATATGAGCCTTTATAATGATCACATTTTAACAATTTTGTAATATGATTTTAGTTTGTGAAATAGAAAATATGATAGAAATTTTAAAATATAGACCATACCTTTAGATAGGATAGGCAGGCAAAGAGCTATGTTTATTATTTTTATATTTGGAACACCGAATTCGCAAAAAAAAATTGTGCGATTTGAAAGTTCCAAGCTGTGATTTGTGCGATGGGGGAGAAATTAATAAAAACATTACTTTATCACAATAGGCTCAGTTTATGGGGCTTGTGCATAAAGAAATATTAGTAAGTGTCATGTATTTTGGCTACATCAGCGTATACCAAAGATCTACAGGTTATTTTAAAATATACCAAACTAATTTTTATACCACGCACGTGTTGATAGTACAAAATTTAAATTACTTTGTATTAAAATAATTATGTTGCACTCAAAATAACAACCAAACGAACTAATGATCTTCTGAGTTTACCACTTTACTACTGAAGTGGTACAAAGACGCAACTATGTATTTACTGAACTAAATCTGAATACTTCAGTCAAATATTAGTGTCAGAAGTACCATGATATACATTGGACAATATGATTACTTACATTTCGTTATACAAGGGAGGATAAAATGTAGCAGAGAATTGATTCAGAACTACAGAAAGTAGTTCAGTATCCAAAATGTCTATGAACATTTATTATTATTATTATTATTATTTTATTTACGCTTCAACAGGCCAAGAGGCTCAATTACAGAAGCGAAATACATCACAAAAACACCCAGGCTTTAGTAAATCACATAGATTAATTGTGACCTCACCGGGAATCGAACCCGCAGCCCCTGGCGTGAGAAGCCAATGTCATGCCCACTAGGCTACAAGGGCAACTATCTATACAAAATATAATATATATGTGTATACTTTGTACGGCATACTGTAACTCGCTCGCCATCCTTCGATCGAAGACGAAACATGAAGATGAAAAAATGTTAAATTATATTATTACATGAAAAAAAAATTTTTTTTTAAAACCATGCTTATTTTTATTTACCTACAAAAAGTAAAAAAAAAACTACTTTTGGACAAAAAATGTTTGCTTCACTCTCCAAATAAAATGTGGACGTTTACGATATTGATACAGTTGGAGGAAAAGCGCCGATGCTTTTATTTGGAGAGTGCAGTAAAACAAAATTGTTCGAAATTTTTTTTACTATTTAGTACCTACATTCAAATATAGGTAAGCGTGGTTTTTTTTTTAAATTTTTCATGTAATACAATTTCCTACTTTTTAGTTTTAATCTTCTAGCACCATCTTATGACGTTCTCATTAACTAATTTACAAGTAAATGTTTCTGAATGCGCTTGTGAAATATATAATTTCGTACAAAATTTTCCACATTACCCTTTATTTCATTCATTAACTGTGATTGATTAATTAGTTAATCTGATAATTGATTCATGTGTCGTTATCGTGTATTATCCAGCTCGATTGGACACCGAAAAGCGGGGGAAATATCGGATATAATTTTCCTTCCAGGTAAACACAAATAGATAAACAGGTGAAACTAATGTAAATGTGGTAAAATTGTGTGAAAGCTGTATTTTTGTGTGTTTTGATGCCAAATTGTGTGCGCGCGCACTCATAGCTCGCAGGGAATATTATTCGGAATTCCGGATTTGATATTACGAGTTGATTACGAACTTCTCCAAGAACGACTCCAGTGCAAAAATCGCCGTTGCAGTAATGGCGTTCATTTAATCATTAAATAATCATAAAAAAAATCATTAAAACGTGAAAAGTCAAAAGGGCGATTTGATGACGCCGAGTGATGTCAAACTTGGAATGCCCCCAGATGACGGGCGTCAGATGACGCCGACAATCTCGCGCTGTGATACGGTTTATGACTTATGCCTTAATAGTGATTGTATACGTGCCTTTGGAAGTGATAAACTGCAGTTAGATCATTAATTATTCAACTGTAAATGAGGAAGTGTAACAAATTTACTGAGACTTCCGTGTCGTAAATGTCTGACAATTACCATTGCCGAGTTTATTGCGTAACACCGTAATGGCAGTCCCGCTTAAAAGTTTGTTAAATATGAATAATGAATTGCTGGAGATGTTTAATGATTGGTTTTAATTCCCAACTCCTCCGCCCCGTTATCTTAGCCCATGCTTTTCGTTCTCCAACACGTTATGTACCTACTCAAAATTTACAGATGAAATAATAAATGAAAAAAAACTTTATAGAAACATTTTTATGAATTATGTTGAATGATAAATTCACAAATATTTTGGTCCTCTCGAAACTACAGTGGTGACAAAATAACTGAATATGTGTGTATAATTTTTAGTTTATTGAAAATTAAATAATCGTGTTCCACTACAAATTAACTGAAATATCAATTAGGGATATGATATTGTTGTAGTTTAAACATCCGTAACATTTAAAAATGAGAAGATAATGGATCATGAAAAATGAAAAAAAATATATATAAAAGAAGTTATGGATGTCACGGAAAGTTAAAAAACCAACAAACTTTGTACCTATAAACCACGCTAATTGATATCGCTAAATAATTTTCACCCATTCCTCCCGCAGCCACGACACGCATCGCAATAAGTTCGTATACACATTGTCAAAATTAATTTTCATCTCAATAATTCATATCGCAGTATTGAATACACTTGATGATTAAACATTTGAAACTGATTTCATGACTACATTTTATTTCTTTTCTTTACCTGTCTCCTTGTCTTAATTTTTTTGTAAATAGCTTTGTAAAATTTAAAATAAAAATTAACGCATTTTTTTAAATAAATATAAAAATATTATAACAACTCACTATAATGGCGTCCATATAATTGACAAGTAGGTACCTACCAAGAAAAGCCCACACGAGGCCTAAATGCAAATGTATTTTAAAAAGCCACGCGCGCTGGCGGCATATATGGAACGTACACAAATCTCACAAAAGCGGCGCACCCCGCCAGCCGCCCGCCGCGCCGGCTATTTACATATGAAAAGGGTAAAGTCCCCTAATTACTCTGTTTAATTGACCGAAAAAACACCGCGTTTAACCCCGTAAGGGTGGATTTCACTATTGAGGTAAGGGACGTGTAGCGCAAAATGACACTATGGGACGTGTAGATAAAAATGCAGTAATAATAAAACAAGAAAGATATCACTCTAGACTTTCCCTGAAAAGCCAAATTGAAAGTAATAATATCAAGTAGCAGAAATGTAACACTTGGTAAATTACATATCCCTGTGATACATACCACAACTGCTCAGCATCACTACACATTCAGAGGTGGGAAATGGTTCGATGAATTGAGGACTGAGGATAATTATGAGGCATTTAAAAATACGTGAAAAAATACCTTCATATATAATTAAATTTTTATTTTATTATATATGTACCTATTACTTACTTAATATTATATATTACTTACTTATTACTTTACTTATTACTTTACTTATTGCTTACTTATTATTATATATATGTACCTATTATTTACTAATTAAAACTAAATTGTCTATTTATATAAAATGATGAATATGTACATTTTATCATTTTATTATCTGTAAATGTAAAATGTAAAGATACTCCTCTTCTACACACGAGTCTATGTCACTCATGTAGAAGAGAAAAATCCAACATATGTAACTAGCTTTATCTTGTAAAAAAAAATGTATCTGTAAAAAAAATAAAAAATAAAAATATGCGTAGACTGCTAAGATTATAGAAGATAACGGATTATATATAGGATTAATAAAAAATTTAAGATTCGTAGTGAATTTTAATAGTTTCAACGTGTTCAATGAAACCAATAAGAGACTGCTCTTCAGGAAAAATTGCAAAAATTATATTTTCAATTTTTGCTAGGTTTTTATGATTTTATTCGACTTATATTAAAGCGAATGATTTTTTCATAATCGGTGTAAGTTACTGTAAAGGATGGATTAACTTTTCGCAAAAATAAGTCAGAAATATTGAAAAAAAAATGCAAACTTTTTTGGTTATGGAGACATTGCATATCTCCATAACCATTGATAGTAGATCATGGTTGCTTGAACATTTTTTATCAAGCAAGTTTACTCCATTTCTTCTCAGCCTAACCATGTTTCTACTCCATACAAAGCTACGCTAGGTTAGCTAAATATTAGACCTACGTTTAAATAATGATTGTAATTTAGTTTTCTGAAAACTTTGGTTTATATCTAATGCACCAATTATGTCAGAAATGTATATTATTACAAAGATAAATGTTTCAGTTTTGAATAACAAAGATAAATCTAACCATCTCGACAGAGAATGTGTCTTTCTTCGTATTTTATATTTTTATTATTTGATGATTGTGTATTTATTCAGTGCCATCTGACGTTTTGCAAACGAGTAGAACAGTATCAACCATTTTATAGTTTTAGTTTGCGGAAAATCTTTTGACAATGTTCAGCGAAGCGTGCTCTGAGGGCTGGATAAACAGAAACACGCGGATCCTTTGGTCTCTCGCGTTCTACTATTTTTTCAATAAACATTATATTTTGTCAATGTTTATTTAGTGGCCTTGCTATTGATATTTGTGAAAGTGATATCCTGAGGCTTGTTATTTTACGGAGAACATTTTTTGGTCAAAATTAGGGAGGTTTTCTGTCAGCACTGATTTAGGGGATTTAAATTCTGATTTATTCTCCTTACTAAAAACAATCGTACTACTAGTATAATACAATTGCATAAATACTATTATAAATTACTGAATTAGTTTATGGGAATGACATAAAAAAACAGTAATAAGAATACAACTATCGCAGTACTCACATTTGGATGGTACTTTAGGTTATCAACCTTAACCTTCATCATCAAGAAGGGACTTGAGGGAGGTTCGGAACCATTATTTTTAATAGTTTTGTTTTCTACTATTATCTTAAATTAATAAATTGTGTCCTCTGTAAACGAGTGAGAATCGAAACAAAAACTTCATATCATTTTTAAAGGTTCGTTTACCCGTCTAGGTTAAACTAATCATGTAGAAATTTCCATTGGACTATTGTCCTTAGAATAATGTATATAAGCCCTGCGACGACCCTTTAGTCGCCGGAAGAAAGAACGTCCGTCCGTTTGTCGTTTCGGTACATCTCCGTGAACATCGAATAATTTTGTACTTCATGTTTATCTGCCGTTAATAAAAGTAACTGCAAAAGCACATCGAGTTGTCATTCTGAAATCTCCTTTGCTGGCACGTAACACAACGAACTCACATACGAAAGTGTTAGCAAGTTTAACAAACTCTCAAAAATTTAATAAATGTGGTAGTCACGGGTGGATTGGTGAACGTTACATTGTGTAAAGTGATCACTTAAGCCAGCCGTACGATAGGTCGTAAGCCCTATGACTTCCATACCTACTTTCCCTAAAATATTTTAAATATATATCTTGATTAATTATAAATTACAATAACTGAGTAAATGCAGGGATATCATTAACACTGGTGCCATACATCTTTCTTATTATTCTCCCTTCATTCAACATGACCAAACCAGACCTAAGGAACTATATTTTCAACTAATTCACTAAGCTTTTACATTTTTACAACTATACATTGATAAAATTAATAAAACGAGTAATAACATTTTCACAACGATGTTTGTTAACATTTTCCATAACGATGTTACGATGTTTTCAAAATTCATAATTTATCATAAATAAAGATTGCATCAAATCATAAAATATTTAAGTGTATTATATCAACCTAGAGATAGTCATTTCAAAATACATAGAAGTATTAATATCTAGGTACTATCAATTACTTAAGGTCGAATGTTAACATAATAAACAATAACATTAAAAAATAACATTAACTATTTAAATGGTTCTTTATTATCATGTTTTCATAAATATACATAATTTATTTTCTCTTAATTAATATTAATTAATTAACAAAAAGAAAAAACGAAAATCGCAATTTAATTTATAACTTCTTGATTATCTAGCAAAGAATGTCAATTTCAATCATGAGAATTGATTTTGAATGCATGTTTATGTGTTTTAGAAGCATTTTATCACAATAATAATAACAATAATAGGTGTTAACAGCAAATTGAATATTATAAATAACCAGATCCTTTTTACAAATAGTTATCTTTTAAATTTGTTTTCATGTTAGTGCCTAATTATTATTCATTTCCCATTCATTTATTTTTTTAAATTTTGATTGTCTTCGATTTTCGATTTTTAATCTGTCGGTATAGATTGTATCCTGACGAAGGAGCCATTGGCCCTGAAACATGTTAATATTTTAAATATAAGTGGGGAAACAATGAACATTTTTATTAATTATATTAATAATTTCACTACATAATCGTTTTGCTCTTTTTGAAAAAGTTAAAATCATTTATCTAAATTGGTTAGTGGCGCTTTTGTTTGCTCTCACGTGTGAATTCGATCAATATTTATTTGACATTGTAAATAAATATGAATGAATATGTTTCACAAAAATTTTTTCAACACTTAAAACATACGTTAAAAATTATCTCAATTTTCCCAAAATCGTTTAATGGTTAGCATTTTACAATTTCTTATAGTGTTATGTTTATTATTTATTTTTTAACTTATAGTGTTATGCATATTATTTATTTCTTCACACAACCACGAATCGGCATTTCGGCTTTGTGCCAAATCTTGCGGGACAAAATTTCAAATTGGTTACATATCTAGGATATACACTACCGGTCCGATCGGAGCCCTTTAATTTAGTGCTCGCTTCACGCGAGATAACTCGGGACTCGGATCACCGACTCGACCCTGTGATAACAGACGACCTAATGACAACCGAGATCGGAGGAGGAAACAGATGACGCTGACGATAATTTCCACTCTGGAGCAGGTCATCAACACGGAAACCAGCTGAGATACGACCTGAACTCGGGATCAAAAAACCATCGACGTGTGGAGACAGCGGATACTCACTATTAATCATACCTTTAAATGTCTATAATTAATTAGTTATAATTAATTAATAAATAACGCAGTTCCTGGATTTTGTCCACAGAGGGATAATCATTAATTAAGATAAATTATAGACGTCTCACAGAGAGTTTATTATATGGGAAACAAATTTAAAAATATAGACGTCTGATTACCAGCTGCAATATCTAGGATAATATATTCAGGGGAATTAAAAATTTTCAACTTCAAATTCATAAATGGCTATAGCACAGTTGCATCAAATATTTGAAATAATTCAAATAAAATAACGTATATACAAATTTCAACATTTTCATAATGTGTTGTTGTTCTTAGAGTGTATCGGTGAACGTTGCATTGTCTAAAGTGATTACTTAACCCAGCTAATACAGGTAGTAAACCCTTAAACAGACTATAATGTATATAAACTGTAATGTATGTGTGTAATGGAGTGTAATAAAAATGTAATGTATCTAAAAGATATGTAAACAGACTTCCATTCATAGATACAACGTTTAATATTTTTTCACGCTTTTTAATTCCAATTTTTGGAACTTTTGACTAGTCTATCGTTTCACTAGTGCTATCAACATTCTCATTTAAATCTTCCTTTCCTTTGCGCATTCTGATGATTCATACTTCCAAACAATGTTCCCCCTAATGACGTGGTGCCATGCACCACACAGAATTCTTCGCACATCATTGTAATTAAATAAATAAACAACAAGCCGTCTCCCTAAATTTCTCCGATAGATTTATGACAGTAATACGAGTATCTTAACGTGGACCATGATACATATTTTGGCACATCTTTTCAAAATATTTTAGGGGTTCGGTAGTTAATAGATTCTACTGTTTATTTTATTTGTATGGTGTATACCACCCCCAAAATATGTTCGTTTAAAATAACTGTCAAAACCTTGGTAAAAAATATATTGAGAATATTGTTTCCAGACAATATTCTCAACGTTCTCAATTCCTACGTGCATGTTGGCGTAGTTGTTAAACCTCTCGCCTAGTAATCCAGTGGTCAGAAATTTAAGCAACTTACCAGGAGGCCAGCAAATAAAAGTATTAGCTTCGTTTGAAAGTTATAATAATAAATATTGGCATGTATTTTATGTACGCATCTGTATTTAAAACATTACGATACTGATTTCTTTAACGCTTCCAACACTTAAATTAAAACATCTCAAATAAAATATGTTCGATCAATATTAATTAATCTTTCTATATCAGTGTGCCGTGCGTCGGTCTCGTTCGGCCATAACGCGCGCTTCTCGAAGCTTTCAAGGATTCGTCAAGAACCGATTCTTTAAAGTTCAAACGAGTTCACCAAACTAAAAGGGTAAATCCTTTCAATCCCGAGAGAGGCCTTTCCCTTTTTTGTCACGGGAAAAGAGTCTCACATTTCACCGTGCCATTGCGTATTGAAGGCTCATTATGGTGTGGTTATGCATTTCTTTGTAGGCAGCGCGGGGGCTAGAAGCTCCGCTGTGTGTTGGCGCTCGAGCTTTGAGTGTAGTGGTGGGTACCTAGTTTGTAATAAAACTGTTTTATACGTCACCTAATGCGGCTTATGGATGGGTCCTGATTTACATTAGAGAGGGGAGAGAATAAATAAAGTATTTAGTATGAAGGCTGATGCGGGAGATGTATTTTTTGTGATGAAAGTGTAATGCACGTGCAGGACCGAAGCAGATATTCATTTGGATTCCGATAGAAACTGAGTGTCGTATGTAGAAATCTTATTTTAAAAAAATAGTCAATATGTAGCTCGATTTCTGACTACCGGATCACTAGGCGAGTATCGTAACCACTGGAACAACAAGCACATCTCTTAGCATCATAAAACGTTAGTTTAATTCTCCTAGTTAGTTTTTCGAAACATTGAACTTCCACTGATTCTTCCATTGATTCTGATTGATTCCACTGAACTGATTCCAAGAAGGGAAGTGGGACCCGCCACAGACCCAGCGCCGTTCTACGATCAAAAGCCCCCGTATCGGCCGTACACATCCACTTTCTCATTGTTTTAATGCTAAAGCAGTTTCCTCGCTACACCGATGCACTCGTGCGACGCGTCGAGGAAACTGCACTAACCACTTCCCTGTCTCTGGGGTGCGTTATGAAAACAATTTATTAAGGAAAATGGCAATACATAAAAATAAAATCACAAATAAATAACAAAATATAACCAAAAGCAGAGAAGTCCAAAAGAAGAATAAGGGAGGGTCCGATGCTGAGCAAGAAACTCGCTTGCACAGCGCAGGTGTAAACTATGCGCCTCGAGTTTAAGCTTAGACTAATGTTCTCTGCGTACAATCTGACTCCAAGAAATGGTATCACGACTTTGTGGCCAGCCCTCTAGTGAGAGTGAATGGTGACCCACCACTTACCCAGGACCATCCATCTCATTCACCGCCAGGCTGGCATTTCTTAAATATTGTTTAATGAGCATTCGGTATGCAAAATCTATTAAAATAAAGAAAACATTAAACATTTTTTTTTTATTTAGAAAAAAGATATGAATATTACATTTCATTTCGTAATTTATAAACATTTAGATAATAAAAGGTAGTCAGAAAAATAATTAAAACATGTGAAAAGAAAAAAAGATTTCAGGTGTTTGTTTTTATATGTGTATAATTCTTAGTACATTTGTCACTTATTTTTTTTAATCTTTGAAAGTTTTGTTGTTTTGTCTGTTGTGGTAAGTCATTATATACATAGTTTTAAACCATTACAGATAATATAATATAAGTCGCGGTTTTTTTATTTTAGCATGATAGGTGTGGTAGTTTTGAGATATTCTTGTGTAATTTTGATGGGTTTCATGAGTTTTTTTAAAATAATTTGATGTCCCTGTATTTTATTTCGCCATTAGCTTGTTTTAGGGTTAAGATCTTTCTTTAGTCATTGGAGTAGATTTGTTGTGTTGTTTTGAAGATTTCTTACATTATTTTGTACAGTAAAATAAATATTCCTTAGGGAGAATAATGCAACCATGTTCCTAAGGCGGTCCTGACCTTTCACGATCATCATTTTTACTCTAATTTGATCTCCCATTTAGCTCTGCATGAGGGCTGCGTCACTACGGACATTCATACATTTATGTATTCCCTCTACACTACTCACGGAAGTGCACGTCATCATTTCATTAAACCAGGATTTATATTAAGAACAACCTACTGCTCCGAAGATCCATAAAAATTATTTAACTTCTTTTTTTCTTTTTTTTAGAGAAATTTAAAATAAATAAAATTTTAATAAATATTATTAATATTTAATAAACTTAATAATAATATTTATTAAAATTTAATTTAATTTAAATTTCGCTAAAAATAAATAAATAAATAAATTATTTAACTTTAATTATCAGTGTCGGAGTCAGAACTCTTCTTAAAATATGCCCCAGATATCCACACTCAGACTATTTTTTATGCATGATAACACGATATATATTATCACCGATTTCAACTAACTTCTTATTTATGCTCTTGATATAGAAGTCGTGGCAAGTGAATATAATCTTGAGTCAAAATTTTTCGGGTTTCGATTTTAATGATGGGAACTAGAAAATATTCATTTGCTCGAGTAAGGAATCTTTGAGCAAAAATTACTTTTAAAATAACTTAAGATTAACAAATAACAAATCGAATGAAATACGATTTTGTTATTATGAAAATATCTATGTGAAATTTTAGACTCCCTGAAATGAATGCAATATTTTGATCCCGGTGTAAAGGGATTGGATTCCCTACTCATGGCCACTAGTTAAAAATTATATGGCAATACTCGATTCTTGCGTATTCACGAAGAAAGCAGCGATGTCCCCCAAAAAAATTATGATTTGCCGGTACACTAAAATAATTTTCAGCACATATATTCTACTTACCTACCGTTTTATAACCCTGGTTCCGGGTTCATAAAGAATAATTGTAAAAATAAGAGATTACTAAGCAGGGAAAATAATAAAAGTGGATTTTTTTAAATATTTATCGCAAATACTTTTTGATTATTAATTATAATCAAATTTATTATAAAACAACATATTTTATGTATTTGTAATTTTGAGTTTTTTTATGACACTTATAAAAAAGATTGTTTTTTTAAACTAAATGTATAAACATATAAAATCAAGTGCTTACATAAAAGAAGTTAGTGATAAATTTTAAGGAAAACCATAGAGTTTTTTTAATTAATAATAATAGTAATATTAATATTTGGATAACTTATATAGCGCCGTTTTCGCGAATACTCACCTCAAGGGCGCTTTACACAGAAAAATTATAATCTTACAAAACAATTTACTGCTAGAAAAGAAAAAAAATATTTACTAATACTTATTCACTAGGTGGCATGCAAGAAATGGAATTAAATTGAGTACTATACTAGTTGGGAGTGCCTGAAAGAATTGGGTGTTTTCGCGGAGTGCACAATAGGAGTGGAAAACTTTAGCTAGCGTTGTTGTGGTCAGATTCTATAGAAATGTCCTTAGGTCCACATCAGCCCTGATGATGGACCCTGCAATGGGATCCGAAACGTTGGCCAGAGAGGTCACATATACACGGCAGAATATCCCAGAAAACTATACACAGCAGATTCTACAGGTTTTTATAGGATTGTCTAAAAAATGCGTCTTAAGTTGTTTTTTGAACTGTGGTAAGCTGTCTGTTTGTCTCATTTTATTAGGTAGTTTGTTCCATAACTTTGGTCCAGCCACCGCGAAAGCACGATCACCGAAATTAGTTTTGTGGACGCGATTTACAAATTTGTTAATAAATTATGTGTAATGCTTTTCGGCGGATTTCGTTAAAAGATAAACTGCAGTGTACTGATACTAAAAACATTTTTTTAATTTACATATTTTTTTACAATTTAAATTTTCATTTAGTTTCACCCTATTTAAGAGATGTTACCTCGCATAATTATATTACTATACACAGAAAATACTGTTGTTATCTGTCATCTAGGCTGACATAGTCTCATGATATGGCCAATATGCGTATATAATCCAAACCAATTTAAAGTACACATGAACAAGTTCTGCATCAATATTATAATATAAATAATAAATATAGTAAAAACAAATTTAATTAAGGAATATAATTTAAAAACCAGAATATAAAGACATGTATACAGGGTACCCTGTATTTAAAAACATCGAGATTTTATTCCATTTTTTTTTTCAATTTTTCACCGCGTACATAAAAATTTAACACTTGTATTGCACAATTATCTACTTATTCTTAAATTTACGTATGTCTGTTATCTATGTAGGTACCTACATAATTCTCCAGTCTTGATATAAATCAAGTTTAGCATTGTTACATATCTATGAGTACTCTTTAGTAGAACCCTGCAAAAAGTAAAGGCACCCTCTCCTGGCCACCCCTGTTCCATTCCGATATATAAATATTTATTATATTGAATGCATTTATTTCCTAATTTTGAATAATTTCACTCTAGGATCCTTAAAATAGTCAACTCCTCCTACCCGAAAACTCTCGACGTCAAACCCTATCTGGACAAAATATGCATAGGTATATCGTTTCTCTATAAAGACCCTCTTACACCAGTACCCTAAACACCTGTATTAAATTATTACTAAATCAAAATCCCGGGTAATGTTTAGGCCACTAGCACCGCAAATACTTTCGCGGTGTTCATGTGACGTGTCACTACGCATTAATGCTACATGCAACAATGTGCCAATTTAGTAGGTACTTAGCTAAAACGCCTAGAATCAAACGGCCAAAATATGTAAAAAATTAAAACTATAATTAGCGAATTTTCTTACCATAAAACACACTTCAATCAACAGAAAAATCAACATAAAATTGGGATGCTTATTATTTCTTGTGGAATGAAAGTAAGTAGCAAATGCACGACAACAGCTCTCTGCAGAATTCACTATAATATTTATTCTGTAAGTAGTTACCTATTGAATCTTATCATATCATATCACTTAATCCAAAATAAATATTATTCATCTCCAATAAATCTGCGTAAACTAACGCTCGTCCACACACTTAACAACGGACGTCTTAAAATCACAGGAGCTTTGATCATTCCTTCTTTCGTAAAGTATTTTATCCAAAAATTGTCTAACAAATTTGCGATGTATCTTTTGGTCCAGCGCGTCTTATCTTCCGAAAAATACAGAGCATGAGTAGTGTAAACAATATATTTATGAAAGCTAACCCATTTATCTTATCATGACTTGACGTGTCCTTGGAACAATTAGGTATCATGTGACATTTAGATCAAACTAAGATATCAAGCGTCAATGTTTTAATATTCAGTTATCAACTTCTACGGCGTGAGCTTCGTTCATTCTCCTTTAACGAAATTTTTACATAAAGGCCGCCACACAATTTAGAAAATTAAAATAAATCTTTTTCACGCACGTGGTGTAATAAACGCACGTTTTATTTGTATTCAAATCAACATTTTTCGTTCTGAAAATATAGTGCTGTTCTACTTAATTATAACATTGTTTTCTTGTTATCTCATAAAGTACTCGGAATGTTTGTATTATTTTATTATAGCACAGTTTTAAAAAGAAAATTATTGACATGATACATATTAGGTGGAAATACAAATAGTGTCGGTTTTTTTGTAAATTTTTTATAATGATCGCCAAAATTGGTAAAGATTTTAGGTATTTCATTCGAGAGAAAATTTTCTGTGCTAAAATATATCGCATTTGCTTTTACGCTACATTTATTATTTTATTTAATTAGAGG
This sequence comes from Agrypnia vestita, assembly GCA_016648135.1. NCBI lineage: Eukaryota > Metazoa > Arthropoda > Insecta > Trichoptera > Phryganeidae > Agrypnia > Agrypnia vestita. Next base: position 86,017 of record JADDOH010001557.1, read on the forward strand.
CCTTCAATGCCAAGTAGATAAAAGTAAGCACTTTCGATCTTCTTCTGTTCGAATGAATTATTCACTGTCGCGGAAGTATCGAAAAAAATTGTAGAATATTGGCAAGAAGTTTTAAATAAAAAAGACGAATACAACATTGAATCATTTTAAGTGGTTTTTTGTTGTTGTGTCCTTTTGTCCTTTTTATTCGAAAAAAAACATAACTTATGTTAACATCCAATAAAAAAATCAATTCTGACTAAAATATCGATTGATGTTATATTGTCCCAATTTCATTATATGTTTTGAGGTACCATTGTGGAAATATCAATTTTTAGTAATAGCAAAGAAAAATAATAAAAAGCGATCTGTTGAATGAAACAAATAAAAATGTGTGACTGTCGGTCGCCCGGAATATGAGCAACCCGAGGAATAGCAAACAAACAGAAAAAGACCTCTCGCCTCCAGACGCGTCAGAAGCTGACAAGTCTGTGTGAGAGGGGTTCGGCTGGCACAAAAAACCCCGCCGTCATGAAGAGGGTTAAAAATGAAAGGGAAGTGATTTTTTAACTTACACGCTGCATCGGCCCTGCAGCGACCTCCCTCGGCCAATAAACACCCCAACTTGTCGGGCGGGAGATATATCGAAAAGTGTCACCAGGGTTGTAGTACAACTTTTATAACCTAATTATATTAAATATATTATAAACTGAGATCATTGATTTTAAAATATTTTATTTTTACCGTCGATTTTTGTGTTATCTAGCGGGACTATCCTCCAGTATTTGGTTTATCTAGTCGTGTAAGGACTTTATAGGACATTCTCATTTTCTAGTATTCTCATTCTCTTTATTCCTTATTCCCTTAATCCAGTTCACACTAAGCTATAGTCAGCTTTGCATTTGCTCCTAATTTATACATTCACCTTTTAGCTCTTAAGATTTGAAATGAACATCGTATTAAGTTTTTATTCGAAAAACATATAACTAAACATAGTAAGTTAGAAAATATTAGGTGCCTACCTATGAAATTGCCGTTTTCTAATACTGGCTTATAGTAATGACATGTTAAAGGTATGAAATTTCTTTTTCAAAATTAATTATTAATTTGCTTCCTTGAAATTACTGTGTCTGCGACGACGGAAAAAAGATTATACTTATACAAGTTGCATCATGGTACTAATGTTGTCACGCAATATCAACAATTTATATTGACAAGGTATTTCAAATGAACGCAATGTGATTTTTTGGTTTGATCGTTTCCGTCCTGGAAATTTCGACCTCAACAACAAGACCCATGGACGACCGGAGACTACAATTGATACTGACAAATTGGAAGCTATAGTGGAGTCGATTCATCTCAAACTATTTCAGAATAAGTTACAGTCTTCAATTAGTCAGTACAAAAGAATAATGATTAATTTTCGTCAAATTGGGAAAATGAAGGTGCTCGCAAAGTTGGTACCGTATGAACTAACTAAAAGAAAACAGCGATTCGCTGGGATTGCATTAATTTGTTGAGCGGCACATAAATGGGGGAATTCTGAATCAGATTGTTACTTGTGATGAAAAGTGGATCCTTTATCATAATCGGAAATGTTTGTCACAATGGTTAGACCCAGGGGACGCAGCCAAACAATGTCCCAAACGCATATTGAGTCAATAGAAACTGCTTGTGAATCTATGGAGAACCTGTGCCGGTATAATTCATTACAGTTTCTTGAAATCTATCACATCTATTTTGTAGAGTTATACTGTCAAAAATTTAAAATGATGATGAACAAGCTCGCTATCAAACACCGTCAATTGTCAATTGCTCTAATCCACTGCTTCTCCGTGACGATACTCGTCCACACACTTCGCAACAGACCGTCACCCATCTGACTTTCCATACCTTGCACCTACCTTTAATTTATTTTTTTTTAAATTTGGACCACTTTTTACAAGGGAAAAACTTCAACTACGAAGAGGCAGTGAAAAACGCTTTGAATGAATTCATCAATTCCCGTCCCCAGGACTCCTGTAGTAAGGACATTAATGAACTTCTAATAAAATGCCAAAAGTACGTCGACAACAATGGCCAAAACTTCCACTAATATAATATATAATTTTCATAAAAAAAATGTTTGAATGTAATAAAAAAATTTAACCATTTACATGTTTACATCTAGATTACAATGAACAAGTGACAGATTGCAAGTACAAAAAATTAAAATATTTTTTTACAGATGTACCGTACCTATTATGCGGTTTACAATTATTTATATGGAATAACAATAAAGATTACGTCTGATTCGAATATATTGTATTACGAAGAAGTGATACCGAACACCACAAAAATAAAAATAAAATATACAATTTTCTTAAAATACTCGTAGTATCTCATCACCAAATTTGTTGCATTTCTGCGTATTATGGTTGAGTTAATTATTTATTATGTATTTAAATTGAACGATTGCCTTTTATAAGTTTGCAGGACACAACGTGTAGAGATTATTGACCGCAGCGTGCCATGCGCTGTTTATACTAATATGATTACATATTATCTTACGTAAATAGGAATTGCCGTTAGAAATGTCAAAGTTCACCATGCTTGTGTTACCCGACAATGCGAATATATTATGCACTACTAACACGTGTACTATTCGGTTTTGTTTGCTGCACTCTGGAAGTTCTCGTATTTAAATATTATATAAACCTATTTCTATTTCAATTTTTATAAACCACGCTTTTATTTAAATCTACTAAAAAGTAATAACTAATTTTTTGCCCAAAGTGTTTTTACCAAACTCTCCAAATAAAAGGTGGCGCTTACGATATTCATGTACGTAGATTACAGAATTCTGTTTTTGATGGACGGAAAGCGCCCAGATGTTTTTAGAAAAAAAATCATGTAATATTCTACTTTTTAGTCTTAATATTACCCAGCATACAAAATCACTTTGGTAGAGAACAAGCACCATCTTTGGTGAGCTCATTACCTAATTTCCCATAAAAAACTTTGATTTATTAATTATGATGGATTAAGTGATCAATTAGTGAATCTGATTATTAGCGAATCATGTATTGTCTTTGAGAATACGCCTGTGCGCAAATTTTCAGCTCGATTGGACATTACGAAGCGGGTAAACAGACGGGTGAAGCTAATGTAAGCGTGGTTGAAATTAACATTTATTTCATTAATTTATTTTTAGAGAAAACAATTGTTTTAATAAAGTTGCACAAAACAATAAATTAGTAAGACTAATTCAACGAGGATGTGATAAGCATTTAAAAAATTATCTATAGGTTTTTTCTTATTATAATTTTGGTGAGCATCATGGTAAAAATTATTGAGACTGGGATTCCCAGCAACCGCTCACCGTAGTAACCGGTCCACCTTGGCACATAATAAGGTACAACGTTTTCGTTGATTTGGGGGAAGTCGTATTCTGCGTAGTAAATTAATCGGATATAATGAATACCGGCTGTTTTATTCATTCAACAGACATATTGTTTCTCAAATAAAAATGATTAAAAAAATAGTTTAATAATTATAATCATAATAATCCTCGAAAGCATTGTTTCAGAGGGTTTTTATTTAAGAGAAGTAAACACTTCACCCTTTATTGCATTGTTTGCGTCATTGGTTTTTAGGATTGGCCTTATAATAGACAGTAATTTTTCATTTTGATGTCAAACGTGAAAAACGTCTTCCCGGAAGGATACGGAAATACAAAACGTTAATACGAAGTACCAGGAATCTTAAAAATTTGACCAACAAGCTATAAAAAGTATTGTATTTAATAGATTCATTGACATAAAATTACTATCATGGTAAAATGTAAAATCCAGGCAAGTTAAATCATTTTATCAATTCAAAAATCTAGTCTATTAGCCCCTGCTGAAATAATTAATATCCGGTAAATTTTAACTCAGAAAATGAACATAATTTTTTTTACCTATCTTCTCAATAATAATCGTGCAAATACGTACAAAGTAACCATATATATACATTTTATATACATCCGCATGATTATTTAAATTTAATTTTAAGAAATACGACGACACGCAGAGAATATATCAAACATTATAATTTCGTTGTATGTCGTCCGTCCGTCTATCTATTCCCGTAACTTCGTGTAACGTCGGTAATTTCGTTCAAAAACATGGCTCATAAAACGGCCAAATATGGGGCTTGAAGCCCGGGCCACCAAGCCCGAACAGGCAGATTAACGCGTGTTGCTACGGCCGCCTCTCCATAAATCGCCAAAAAGATGCTATAAATATATATCGCGAATCAATGTTCCAACATTTTTGACGGGTTACTTAATTTATAATACACTAGCTGTTCGTACCCGGCGTTGCACGGGTTAAGGATTAAGTTGAAAATAAATTTGTGGGGGTAAATAAAGGTTTGATTTAAACGGTATAGATTTTCATCGAAAATATATCAAGGGGAAGAGAAAAGGTAAAAGGGCAGGGGGAAATAAAGCCTATGTTACTTATTTATTTATTTAACGCCCTTATGGGCTTTTACAAATATACAAAATATTTTTTTTTTAAATAACATTAAAATAATTATAGTTAAAAGGTAATAATAATAATTATAATAATACAGAAAAACATAAGACAGATAAAATAATAATACAGTTAAAGGTACAAATAATAATAGTTAAAGGTAAAATAATAATACAGAAATATTTATTGTCCATTTCCATTTCGTTGAGATGTACACAATTGTATCAGCTTTGTCCTATACACAGTTATACTACCAGCAAAAATGTCAGCCGCCTCTGCATGTTCATTCCCTAATGAGTGTAATCTGGGAATTACAGAGTTTGCTACCTGCCGAGTCCTAAAAAATTTAGTTATAAAAAATAGTTTCCAAATTTTGAGTCCGATCGGTCAAACGGTACAGATTTACATAGAAAATATGTCAGGAGGAGGGGAAGGGATATAAGAATAGGGGGGAAATGTTGCCTATGTTACCCGCCGGGTCCCAAAGCATAAGTATGCAAAATTTGAATCGAATCGGACAAACGGTGTGGATTTGTATAGAAAATAGACAGACAGACAGACATTGAGTTTTATAGGTATAGACAGATAATACATTAAGCCACAAGCTTCTGCGGACTTCAAACTGAGCGTTATATAAAATATTGCAGTTTATTTCACGTAACACCAATGTGGTTATTAAAAGTAATAAAAAATATTTTGTAATTAGTTCAGGCTACACCCTGGAGCGGGATTACCGCGATACAATGTATCACAAAGCCGGTGCACCCGACCCATGGGTGCAGCGGGGGTCGGAGGAGGCACCCACGGGGAGGGCCGATCACCCGGACCACCCCTTTTGAGATCCCAAAGGGGATGAAATGAATGCTTTGAAATCTACTCTGAATAGCTCATGCAAAAGCGATCGATATAATGTGCGCCCAACATGCTTACATCTGTTGTATAACAGGTGATTTTTATCCTACGAAGTCTTCATGTATTAACTTAATGGTAAAATTTCATTAAACTTAGTCAACAGTTTTTAAACTTCGTCACGGGACGTGGCGGTGGGAGACAAATGAAAACACCAAAAAAAATAAAGGTTAATTTACCGGACTTAAATCAAAGTAACGTTCTTAATTTTAGGGTCACCAGATGTTTCCAGAATATTTCACACACATATTATTGCACTGTTTCTTAATTCGTACTAATTAACCCTGTTTCTTACACTTAGATTACTTTCTGGAGAATTCCGTTCAATATCCGCGTGTCGAAAAACTTCTCGCTCGGGCAGGTATTCCTTTATTTATTTATTATCGCTGGAATATACGCTGGTCACACTACCCTGTGCTCCGTTGCTAATATCGCGTGGGTTAACGTCCTTGATTTTATGGTAAATCCTTTCGAGATTTTTTAAGAGACTTATGGAGCATTCTAGATGACTCTAGAGTGTTGTAGGGCGTTCCATGTTACTAAATGTTCGAGAGAATTCGATCGTGTTGTTGTCATTATACCATCTCATGACTATATAATACATGCTTACATCTTGCATATAATATGACCAGATTGACCTTGGAACCCACGTACTCTACGCTTGCGCGTCGTGTGTATAACTCGTATAAATTTTATTTTATTACTTTACAACTTAATTCTTCATTTAATTTTCTATATTATTTCTTATTTCTGTACCATAAGAGTACATTGTGTAATATAATATTATCTTCCTAACATTTATAAAATGTTTCTATATTGTACTTTAATCTCCTACTAGACTTATCTATCAGATTTTTTAACGACCTCTTGATAATGTGTGTGTAAAATAAATAATGATTCAGTTAAATATAATAATTACTGTTAAGAAGTAAAATAAAAAGGAAAATATAGTCACGAGATTCTAACATAATTAATAATTTTTAGAATGTGTTAGAAAGAATCGGAAGGGTCTGGAATACACAATTTTATATCAGAACATTCGCTAACTAACTAACCATCGTGCTATTTCCCCACAGGTATAGGCAGAGAGGATAGAATGCCATATTTTTCTATCTTGGCACACCACTTTTCTCATGCAAGCCATACGCAACATGCATGTTGAGGCTATTAACAGAGCCATCCTTTAATATTTGTAGTACCTGATCGTACCAGGAATTTTGTGGACGCCCTCTATTCCTGCTGCCTTCAACACTTGCCTTATATATTTTCTTAACCATCTTTACCTCGCTCATACATTCCGCATGACCAAACCATCTCCATACTCCTTTCTTTATTCTAAAAACTATATAACTAATACTAGCTAGTTATACCAACTATTTAATTTCTGTACTCTATTCCAAGAAAGAGGAAACACAGTGGTTGGAAGTTCATTCTAAATTTAAGACATTGCGTTTTCCAACTCATGAAGATTCAAAGAATCGCCCTCACACAGCTGACGTCACCCCTTTAGGGATGCTGGGCACAATTCGTTGCATTTCCCTGCTACATCCAGCCAGAGGAGTCATGCACGATGCTCATCAGAATACTTTCAACTGAAACATGAGGCAGCATATTCACTTTCATCGGTGCATCGGAGATTGCAGAACAACGCGCGGGACGAATTGGCAACACCCTAGAGGCGTTCTAGAAACTAGATAACTGGGCATACAGTTAAATGCCTTTCAACCAGTCCGGCAAAATATCAGATTATTTGTTGATGTGAGTATACTTTCCGATTAACGATCTATCACGTCAAATTATAATTAAACGAACATGTACGACTATTGAAGTGTATTCATTTCATTTTTAAAGAGACCTAAGATGCAATAATAATTTAAAATGTGATCTTGCGACAAATATTTAATACAGACTATAAAATCTACATTTGGACAGAGGTTCATTAAATATTACTTGCTAATTTGTATGACAGACTGCCAATGGAAATAAATGATGCAACAAATGGAATAATATTTAAGAATCACATTTATAAAATGGATAAGGTTGTTAGACAACAAAGAGTTAAAAAAACTAACCCATAAAAACCAAGTTTTTATTATACTCCCTTTCTCATTTACTAGTGGAAACTGGTTTGACGCTTAACCTACGCGTTGGGCTTCGGTCGGGCGACGCTACGAAAGGGAGTAATAAAAAATTTCTAAAAATCCAAAATTTTACTATAATTATTAATTTTTTTTAACGAAAATTTGATAGATCTCCTTGATCGTCAGTAAGTTAAGTCAGTTAAGTTTTAGCTCGATTGGATCACGGGAAAAGGGATAAAGGGAGTAAAAAGGAACTGACAGCAAATACTACTTAGTAAAAAAAAATAATATGGTTTGATTTAAACAATGGTGTTGTATATCGTGCCCACCTCGACTCAGGATTATCTTAGAGAGGGGGTACTGTTATCATTAATAAACATATACATATAATAATTTTAAAAAGAGGTAAGGATATTGTTTCAAATAACATTGCATTAAAATAATTCTACAGAAAATTCGGCTTTTAAAAAGAGTACTTACAGATAAATGTATGACCTTTGATCGAAATTACAGGATGTAGTATTCTAGTATTTTATACACTTTGTACCGAGAGGAAATAAGTGATTAAATCGTGTTTTCATTGCTTTTAGGCGTAGGTACAACGGAACCAAAACACACATAACAACCCGTCGTCTTTGACGAGATGGATACCTACTCGCAACTTCAACTAACCAATTTATTTATCTACCCTTTCCCTGATAGGTCTCATAAAGTCGCCCTCCGAAATCAGATCTAACTAATTACTCTACTCGTATTCCTGTTACCTTCAAAACTCTCCTAATATATTTTCTTTTCCATCCTTTCTTATTTATTATGTCACGGAATCGCCGCGGCGAGAGGGACAAATGAAACACTTGAAATTAATTACGAAAGCTACTGAACACGAACTCGATTATAATCACTATTATGAAATTTGCGCTAATTGTCGCCATCGAGAAACTGGTCCACTTGTCTATGGGACACTTTGTTAAGTACTCCGTAATATTCACACATCTGTGATCGCACTTATTCTCACTATCGAATGCCCGGCAGGTATTCTCGTAATTTATTTTCGCTGGTAGCTTCGCACTAGTCGCCGTCGGTTTCACTTCCATGGAATCGCTGAAATTTCACAACAAACTGTATCACGTGTGGCGGTTATGTCGCCCTTTATATAGGGTTTGTCTTTTCGCAAACGTTCGGGTATGATCGACTGACTTCTAAATCCTTTAATAATTTCTAATAATTCTGTAACACATCCAGAAAATTGGGAAATTCTCGATTATGTCTAATTCTTCTTGTTTCTACAGTTTAGTGAGACAGTTATACTTTCCACATGCACAAATCATCTCAACCACCCATCCTTATCGACTATACCGTCCCTTTAGAAGTAAAACTCACTAATCGCAATATTGGTCAAAATGAGTTGTGAATACAAACATTCGTATTTTTCCATCTCTATTCCGTGAATCTAAAAATCAGTAAGTGAATATTTCGAGTCTATTTATAGTTATTTAGTGGTTAAACTGGGTAAAACTCATATTTTTAACATTTTCAATAATTTAAATATTACTGTTGAATGTTTAAACCTCATTATCTCAAAACTACTCCAATGTCATCTCTAAGAGGACGATATATGTAATAAACTGATCTATATCCACTTTTAATTTCGTCGCACATACAATAGTGTGAAATATTTTATTTATCAATAAATGATTTTCTCCGTAGAGCATTTCGTTTCTATTTTACGGTAAATAAAACATATCCATTGCTTGTCACGCTCTGTTGACCTTATCACCGAAAAAGGCGCGTAAAAATATCCGTATCTAGGGCTCCCACATGGCGGGAACACTTTCCCATGATCCCTGACACCCTTCCCCCTCCCGCGCGGCTCCTTCGTGCAGTGACCACGTCACCAGCCCGGGAAAAGTCTTTCGTAAAAAATATTAACTAAGGGTGGCTTTTTTAGAGGTATAGAACATTCAAATTTAATAAAACAAATAAAAATTATGGTGGCGGCCATGATATTGGCTTTATTGGAAAGATAATATGAAGAGTATAATAGCAAAGTCAGCAATATCCCAAAAAATGTTTTGAAAAAATTTACTGAATCCTAGATTTGATGGGTCTCTCATTTCCAAAATCATGTTTCCTATAAATTTACAGGCTATCCATTTACCAGTTGTTCGGTTCACATTACACATTTTACTAATCTGTGAAGTAATTTCTTCTGTGATACTAATCGGAGAAATAACATTGTAGTATAGTAACATTATTAATATTAATAAAAAGAAAACACTTTGCATAAAACCACTACTTGTTCAATTATCTTAATTATTATAGAATTATCCTTGTTATTTAATAAATACTCCATTAATTTATTATTAATACAGAAAGCTGGATAAATAGAATTTGGGATGTTTTTAATTATTGAATCTGAAATTTGATTATTTGTTTTCAGCACTTGTATATTGAAAATATCAACACGTTTCAGGGCCAATAGTCTCGTCTGCAGGATGCAAGTAAACTAACAAATTAAAAAATGAAGTATATACAATAAAAAAAATTAAAAATAATGTATGGGAAATTAATAAATAATTAAGCTCTATCATGAAAACAAATATAAAATATAACTATTTGCAAAAAGGGCCTGGTTATTTATAATTCCTATTCAATTTATTATTCTGGATCTGAATTATTATGGATCTGAAATTCTGTATAATTTGTACGTCAAATTTGTAAACCCTTTTTAATATCAAAAGAATGGCCTATTAACCAAAATTCCATTCGCAAATTCGGAATAATTATTTATGGTTTTTGTGTTTAATTTGTAGAACTCCATATTTATTTTCAGCAAAATTTAAAATAAATTAAATTTTAATAAATATTATTATTAAGTTCTACGGGTTAAGTATTTTTATGTGTTACAGCTGTTTCGGCTTGTAAGGCCATTATCAAACAGTGGATATACCACGTACAAACGACTTATTTATAAAATTTTAAGTTACCCCTTCCCCTTTAGAGTAATTAGATATTTGTGGTGAAGCCCTGTAGTAATGTTCATTTCTTCCCGGGCACTTATCCTTAAAGGTGCCTCGGTTAACGTTATGCTTAATTATCAAAATTCCCCGTTTTCTGCAAGTGATATTTATAAATATTATTTTAATTTATGTCCTTGATTATTGGTTTTTTAAATATATTTAGAAGTGGAGAAAAGATCATTTTTTGTCGATTATTTAAAAGTTTAATATTTGGATCCTTTTTATATTTATTTATTTCTAGTTGCTCAAGTAAATTCATCCTAATACCTTTTGTTTCTATATGTAAAGGTTTTGGTTCGTTATCACCTTGCGGGACGTGGTTTTCATTTAATAAATGTGCCGCAAATTTTGACTCTAAATTTTTATTTTTATAGCAGCGCATGTGTTCCGCGAATCTAGTTAAAAAAGACCTTCCCGTTTGTCCTATATATGTGGCATTGTAATCTTTATGATTACGTGTTAGAAAACAGTGGCATATACAAATCAAGCGCTGAAACAGCTGTAACACATAAAAATACTTAACCCGTAGAAATTAATAATAATATTTATTAAAATTTAATTTATTTTAAATTTCGCTAAAAAAAAGGAATAATTATTGCTACTTAAATACCTAAAGTGTTCCCTTACCCTAACATCAAAATTTCTACACGTCTTTCCTATATAAAAATAATTACAATAAATAAATGAATAATGTAAATTGTACTTCCTGTCCCAGATCGGAGATGAAGGCTGGTCGCCCGCTGGCGCACTCCCCGCTGCCCGCCCTCCCCGGCGCGGCGTCTGTGTCCCGTCTCCCGAAACACGTGCAAGTCCTCACTTCCACATGCCCAGTGGCGGCACACACAGCCACGCGTGAGGGGGGTCACACGCCCTTTCGAGATGGAATACTTAGATATTATAAGGGTGTTAACTACCTAAATTGTTTCCAATACCTACTTTTTAATAAGTGCATAGTATCCTTTGAATGGATGAACGTAGATGGTATACGTATTTGGGGATGTGTGCGTAATAGCAAGCAGAAAGGATAGAACGCCAAACATTTTTTCATATTTAATATTCAAATGTGACGGTCCCTGCACTTTCACAGTTTAATGACACCAGCGTGGCTTAAAATTTTATCAAGAATATAATGTCTCTTAGAAAAGAAGCTATATTTTATTCGGGAAAGTGGGTATGGAAGTCATTAATCAAGGATGGAATTGGTGAAAGTTATATTGTATAAAGTAATAACTTAAGCCAGCCATACGATAAATCGTAAGCCCTATAAACACCCAAAAAAACTTCCATACCTACTTTCCCATATCAAAAATAGGTTCGTCTCTATAAGATGTCTACAATATTTCTTCATTAATGATGCCCCCTGGGGATAAAATCCAGTATTGTGTTCTTAAATTTTTTTAGCATTCTAAAAAATTTATTAAATTAGTAATAAAAATATTAAAAGATATGTTTTTTTTAATAACTTGTTAATATGTAGCCATTTAAAATTATAAGACAGGTTTAGTGATTTTTTAAATATATAAATAACTATGTATTAGTACCTATTAGCCCATCAAAATGACGTAATTTTACATCTTTAAATTTTAGCTATACATTAGTTACTACAATAAACACAGTTCTCTTAAAGGTACAAAGTTTTTTCATATTAATTTGTTTTTTGTAAAATGTGTCCAAAATTTTCATTTTTAATGTCAATTTTTTTGATCAATGCGCAAGTGTTTTTAAAAAATGAACCTTGAGACACAGTATTATTATAAAGAAAATTCAATTATTTTGGTCGCTAGTTGCGACAACTAGCTTACTTCTTGGTAGCGTAAGTGGCGGACATTAGAGACATTAGATTATGTATATCAGTTATCAAAATACATAATAGAGAATTATGTATTATATACATACGTATATAATTTTTTTACTAGAAACGCATTCACGTTTGTAAGAAACTAACAATCATATCATTTCCCCGCAGTGGAAGACACAGAGGATAAAACGCCATACTTTTCTGTTCCAACACACCACTTTTGCCTCATCCATTTTCGTAAATCTTCTCATGAACCTTCCTTTTTTCCTTTAATTTTTATTAAATCTTAAATGAATAACTTATACCATATAAAATATGTATTTAATTTTCACAACAGCAATTTTTTTATTTTGTTTCTGTTAATTTGTTTTTTTTGTTTTTGGTTATTTTTATTTTTGATTTAATTAAGAACTTTGTTTACTAGGCTCGGAATTTTTGTGCCTTTTGTTCTGTCGCCCTAAAAATTATTAGTATGTCTTATTACTAACATATCATTTGTCTGTTGCCTAGTTTTATAATTATGATTTTTTCTACTCATCATTCCAAAATTCGCGATTGTTATTAAAAAAATAACTTGTTATGAATAGACCAGAATTGACATAATTAAAATAGTTAGTCAGGGTCATCTCAGCGTATTTCAAGCAACCTTTAGTTGGCATTTTCTTTTAGAAATCTTAGTAATTGTTTAGTTTTATAGAGGTAGCTTTGAAAGAGTCTTTTAACAAGGCCATCCTCCAATACCTAGTTTATCTGATCAGGCCAGGTTTTTTGGGAATGCGCTCTGTTCCTGTTGTCTACAATACTCTTTACCGTATTCTCCTCTCGCATATATATAATATATTATTATGCAACAAAGCAATGAAATCCTTGATTGTGTTAAGGACCGCAAAAAACTTTAATTCGCTCCGCTTTCCTACTACATTATACACATCCATTGTAAGAAGTACATTGTAATACAACTCAACTTTGTGGCCTCTTTACTATGACACACACTCTAGGAAAATAGAAAGAGCACAACACAAATTCTTGAGATTTATAAATTTTAAAATGCCTATTGCAATAGAAAGCATAATATATGATAAATTAATGAATGTACTTAATTTGAAGAAATTATCATACAGAAAAGATGTCAGCGGCATAGTGTTCCTATTTAAAATCATTAAAAGTATGTTGGACTACCCTGAACTGATTCAGATGGTCTCGTATAATATACCGAGACCAACAAGACATCACGAAGTGTTCTTTGTAGAGACCCACAGGAATAACTATGCATTAAATTCACCGTTAACATGCATGCATCGCCTTGGAAATAAATTTTCGGAATTCGTAGATATTTTTCGTTGTAGGAGCATACCGGAATTAAATAATTACTTAGACTTAGAATATACCAATAGCATTAATTACAGTTTAATGGACTAAATTTTTAATCATATTTTGTTCCCCATGAATTATATATATTTATATATTTTAAAGAGTACTAATTCTTATTAATTTCCCTTTTAAATGTGTTTCGATTTTATCTTTTATATTTATTTTTTTGGTTTATTTTATCTTCTTATCTTACTTATCTGGTGTACTGGTTTAATTTTCTTTATTTTACTCTATTATTAATTTGTTAGAGGTTAATAATTATTACTGTTTGCCTGTGTACTAATCATCGTTTATATATATTGTTCATTTATTTTATATTGTTCATTTATCTTAAATATGTTTTATTTATGTATTTATTATTTACTGTAAAGTGTTTTATGTTAGGTACATAAAAATCGTTTTAATATTCTTGTAATGTTAAAAAAGCCCACTTGTGCGTTAATTAATTAATAAATAAATAATTTAACAGAAACAACCCTCAGAGACCATCACGTTGTTCTATCGACTACGCTACAGACAACGTTCCATATTCCTCACTATCTTCAACAATAATTATGATTATTAATAGTGAACTAATCTGATTAAGAACGACATTTTAGTCACCAAGAAGTAAAATTGTTGCCACTTTGAACACGCCCCTGTGGAGCGGCCGGGGGATCTTTCACCCGCCGCATTCCACACACATTTTTTGTTCCTCATCACACGGTGCTTACGTCGGTGCCTGTTGGGTTAGGCCGCTCCATTAGGGTACGCGGGATCTCTGTTTTTTTGGGACTCAAAGTAGACATTGTGAATTCGTGCACTGATTTATTAAACATTAAATTTTATAAATAAGGTAAACTTTTTACCACTATTTCTTACCCAGTACAAAAATATGTTTGTCGTAACATAGTTAGGTTTAGCGGAGAGGTTGGAAACAAAGTACATAAAGATTTTTTTAATGAAACACATTGGAATGTGACGGTGCAATTATACATCATAGCTAAATGATATTCAAATAAATTAAATGAATTAATTAGTAAGATACACGTTTACAGAAATAATAAGAGATTATTGGGATTTTGAAGCCATTTGAAAATATAGTAATAGATATAACATTTACTAAAACCACATAGGTATGTGTAATTTTTTTTTATAATCCTAAATGGAAAACAAAACTCAATGGTAATTACCTTTTTCCGGATTAGAGAAATTTAGAATTCACAACCAAATATTTTTTATATTCACATTCTAATTGTGAATTTGCAATTTGTCAGAACAAAGTTCTGTGAAATTTAAAACCAAATCAATTAGATACACGTACAGGAAAATCAAATCTACTAAAAAATATTTGGCTGCTACCGGGATTGGAACCACGGATCTCCTCCTATCCGGGGCAGGCACATTAACCAACCACGCTATAGCGGCCTCGTGCATTTTCGTGAATACACCGGCCTTATCTGTAAGTCTAATTTATTAATTGATTAACATATATTATCCATTTTTAGAGCAATCCACTTTTTTGGTAAGGTAGGCACAAATTACTTAAATCGAAAGTAAATATTTATCAGGCAGCTATATCTCTTATTTCGGTTTCTTTTCAAAATATATACTAAGGAAAAAGCCATGCTTTTTCTCACTGCACGCCACTGGACTCTATACCAAGTATATATATTTTGATTTAATTAATCCATATTTCACTTTTGCTTACAGTACAAAAACATTATTTATTATAAATATACCTAATATATAATAAGAAGTTTTAATAGATTATATACAAGTATAAGTAGATATATCACGCTAAGACAATATTTACATATCGCACCCCGAGTGCAAGACTGTACACTGTACATATTATCACATTTCGAAAATATGCCTTTTGAGATAATGGGGTTTTTCGCCATTCAAATACCTAGCACTGTAAGCATTAAAAGTGATATCAAAATGTCATTATTGTTTTCACATTTCTTATAACAAACCAATCACATTTTACAAGGAATATTCTTACACTCAATTTGAAGTAAAATGCTAATGCAACACTTTTCATTAAAAAACAATGTTGGTAAGTCACACAAATATGATTTTTTTTTACCAAAAAAATAATAAAATGTTTTGATTGTAGACATCGAGGATTACTAATTTAAAATGTGCTGAATTCTAGATTTTATGTATCCATCCCTTCCAAAATCGTGTTTCCTATAATTTTACAGGCTGTATGTTTCCTATAAAATCTCCAATTCGGTAGGTATATTATGAATTAGTAATCCCCAATCACTGCATTCAGTTTATTTTTTTGATGATTTTAATGACTTTCCAACAATTCCACCAACTTTGATCATAACAATCAGATTTAAGGAGATATATGATGCATTGAGAATAATAGCCTCTGTAGTATATATATAATACTATTCCTCCGCATATTTTTTCTTCTCACGTTATTCTTATCACACCACGGATATCTAAATAGGCGTTACAAAAGAAATCCTTGAAATCTGTATATTGCCTGCCATTACCATTCTTTTCTGGTATACATTTACATGGACTTGAAAGGAAAAAATCGTAATGTATTATTTATCTGCGGCGTAATATCCGCGAGGGCTCTCCCCGGATAACAAACAAGTGAACGACAAGTGTGTGCGCGCCCCCCCCCCAGCTACGGAGGGGGATGGGGATGGGGGAGGGGAGGGGAGCAACCCGGAACAGGTTCCCCCGGAGGGAGCGGCCCCGAGGAAGTGTAAAGACCGAAGCTCCCGCCGACGAAACAAAGATTAGTTGTTTTCAGAACAGCGCGGTCAGTTTGTGAATGCACTTCTGAACAGGTATTTAACAGTTTTTTAAAGCGTACTAAAAATACAACACAAAAATTAAGTGTTTTATTTAATTTTTAACGTAATTATTATAAACAGATCCTTAATGACACGACCCTGATAGATAGTATTAGCGTGATATTAAGTACAGTGTAAAAACATTTTATGAAAATTAAAAAAATTACACTCATATGTAATATATATGTGTGTAAATAAATTATATATAATATAACGAGTAGCTTGTTGGTCTTATGGTTAGGACACTGGACTCGTGATCCAAAGGTCGCTGGTTCGAACCTCACTCCAGACTAGCAAGTTAGTCCTATTTTCATAGCACAAGCGTTTAGCTTAGTTTGAAAATAGTAAGAATATTGATGTGACACGTATTCCGTGTTCACATCTCTATTTTTTTTTTTAACAATAAATAAAAAAAATTAAAATAAAATATATATAAATTATACATATTACGTATAATTTTTATAGTTGGGAAATTTTAAATAATATAGTAAAAAAGTGAGTGCGTGTACGTGCATTAGAAGTTATACTTCTTTAGCAAACATAAATAAACCACGCGATGTGTTGCATGCCTCGCGTTGGAACACAGCTGGACTATTATCACGTTATTATTATTATTGCTCATTCGCAGTTTGGGTCTCTTAAAAGTGAACATATACACGCTTTACTTTCTTTGACCGCTCTCTTCATGTCGTGAAAACTTCCGTCGCATGATGCGCTCGCATACCGTTGCATACTAAAATTTCACCCGGGCCTAAAGAAGTATAACTATGATAAAATTAATAATTTTGCTATAAATCAAAGAGATATATTTATAATCATCGCACAACCGTGAAGTGCGTGGGTTCCAAGGGTAAAAGAAATGTTAAAACATTTTATGATAATATGGTAATAACTTACAATTATAAATAATACAGTAATAATAAGTAATTAATCTAGTCCTTCGGTCACCACCCACCCAATCTGCTTCTTCAGCCACCCACTCATATAAAGTAACTTGTATAAAGTAAATAAATACTATACTATATAAAACATTTTTTTATTAATCAATTAGAAAAGACATACAGAAAAATCAAATTAACGAAAAAATACTTTATATTTTATAGAATTAAACTTTTTTTTATTATTTAAAAAATTCAACATGTTCCGAAGCAAATGGTTTCTTCGTCAGGATAACAAAAATAAAATTTAAAAATCGAAGAATAGATAATCAAAATATTAAAAAGTTATATATGGAAAATAAATAATATAAAGCACCTACTTAACATGAAAATAAATTATTTTTTTGTCCTTTTTGCTAAAATAATTTATCTTTTAAATTTATTTTCATGTTAAGTAGGTACTTTATACTATTCATTTTCCATATATAACTTTTTAGCATTTTGATTATCTATACTTCGATTTTTGATTTTTGTTATACTGACGAAGAAGCCATTGGCTTCGAAACACGTTGAATTTTTTCAATAATAAAAAAGTGGTGTAAACAAAGTTTAATTCTAGAAATTATAATTATAATGTCATCACAAAATAATTCTGCTGTGTTTGAAGAAGAAGAAAAAATACCTCTCCAAGTCTATCCGGGGTTGGCGCGTTATCCAATTTCGCCACGGCAGTCGAATAAGTTAACGATAACGGATAGAATGAAGATCAGTTGGTTCGAATCCCGGTGGCAGTTAAAATATTTTTTCGTTAATTTGATTTCTCTGTATGTCTTTTCTAATTGATTAATCAAAATTAGCTTAATTATTCACAGAACTTCGTTCTGAAATTGCAACTTCACAATTATGATGTGTTTTCTTTAATACTATACCATATAATTGCCAGGTTATGTTGCTTTTCTATAAATGGTTAGACCGTCAAGAACAAATAAAAAACATGACTCCCTACCTACGCGACGCTTTATAAATTCGTCGGTTGGTACTTCGGTACATTCAAACAGCAGGCCGTCTGTTGAAGGGCGACGCTAAATTACTAATTTGAGTTGTAATTACTGTTGACTACCTCAAAAGAGAATATGGGATTCATTCTGTATGTAAATATATTTTTACTTAAAACAAATTGAAATATTTTTCATGTACAATAGATAATAAATTATACATAATATTATTTTGCGTAAATTATAATATTATTTTAAACACTTCACAGCAATTCAAGGTGTTTATTTTTTTTTCATATATTTAAATTTCAATTTGAAGTAATATTTTGATATTGAATCTTGAACCAAAATGTTATGTACAAGAAAAGTACATACCATTGACCTGAATACTAATATTCTTAAATTAGTGAACAGTTGCTTTCAAATAAGAAAAATAATAAATATATTTTCAAACTTATCCAGCAAGTATGCAAGATAATTATATTTACTAAGTTTTATTTTTAAATACTCCTCTAGTGAATGATGTGCTCTGATATGATTTGCACATTATAAATATTTTTACAGGTTGATAATTTTCATCTATACGATACATCCTATCTTATCACGGGTGTTCGTATAAAGCATAAAGTAACACAAAATTGAATACGCGCCGTCCTTAATTTTTGGATTAGGGGTAGTTTTTATCCTGCACCCCCGCTGCGCGGGAGATTTGTTATTGTAGCTCAAGGTTACCGTCCCCCGCCGGGTTCGGCAACACGGGGTAGGTGGCTGGCAGCAGGCAGCAGGCAGCAGGCAGTAGCTGGTGTATCTACCCTTGCCTGTAATACGGCCTTTGTGATTTACACCCATCGCGCTTCTCGCCATCTGGCCGCTACTGCCGCCAGTGTACTTTTTGGAGGGAATTATTAACATCGACATTGTGTGGCGCAAAAAGCGATCAATGTGCTCTGATTGCGTATAAAAATCACCGTTATAAATTTTATACAACGCCTTTGACCAAAATAATAAATGTTGGATGTGCTACAACGAAAAATGTTCAGTTTAAGAATAAAATCAGAATGCTACAACGAACACAATTACAGAAAATATTATTGGGAAAAGTAGTACGCTCTTGCGGATGACTGTCGCTTTTATTATTTTTGTTTTTGAAAGTTCATTATATTCAAGTTCAATATCATACACTTGCAAATGACACTACAATCCGTCGGGGACTTCCCGCTTGACTTTTCATGATTTTTATTAGAGAAGGATTGTTTGTATTTGCAAAGGATTTATTGTGTACATATACTTATTTTTTAATTAATCGTATACTTACTGTGTAATTCACATGAATTATTGTATACATTGCTATATAAGTTTTTTTTAATTAATTGTGTAATTATGATTTTGTATTATTATTATGATTAGACTTAGGTTATGATTTTGATTATGATTTTGTATTATTATTATATATTTCCCGTTAACGAGTTGAATGACGACTTTGTACAAGTGAACATTCAACATTTGCTTGAATGAATTGATTTTATAATGTATTATACGATAACGCACAAAGACTCCTTTTTATAGGTGTGAAATCTTATTCAAAGCCGAAATTCAAATCCGAATCTTTAATTACTTCCTTTCTTTTAACTCGTGGCGTCTGCTTGCTCGTTTTCTTGACGAAAAAACTTTGGATCGATTTTTAACCCTTTTCCCGTGATCCAATCGAGCTGAAAGTTTGCAAGCAGACTCGTGGCGACGATCAAAAAGACCTATCAAATTTTTGTTAAAAATAATAATAATTATAGTATAATTTTGGATTTTTAGAATTTTTAGTGGTTTTTTCAAATTGGAATCATTACAAAAGTTTGATTACTACCAACGGCGCCGGCGGCCCGATAACGTCACGGAATATTGAAAATTTGAATTAAAACTTGAATTAAATTAGGTATAAAAGGTACTTCACCACGAATTTCGAAAATTTATGACTTTTGGTTCACAGATGACAGCACACTTCGGTTTTTTGAGAAGAAATCAAATAATAAAGAGATATTTTTGAAGATTTTTGACATAGATATTTGTCTAGACACGTTTCATCAATCAATTATTACATGATGGTAAACTTAATTAACAAAGAAAGGGAGTAAAATAAAAACTTGGTTTTTATGGGTTACTTTTTTCAATCGTGATATTAGCCGTATGGTTGTTTTTAAAACCACTAATAAATTATTTTATTTTAAATATTTGAAACTGTATTAAAAAATATAATTTATATGTTCTCTATAACTTTTCAACTGTCATTTTGCATATTCAATTATAAAACTTTATTGAGTATTAATGTACATAATAGGATCATGCATAAAATATCAAAAGAAGATGTGTTATATTTATCTGTCGTTTTTTTTTTCTATTTTTCTTTTACTTTTCTATTTTACAGCTCATTTTTATAAAATTGTATATTATTTCCATCTCGCAATAACCTACATGGGTTCTTCCTAATGATCAATAAGAATATGTAATATATGTATCCTTTAACGCTTATATTACATGATTCCTTCTGTTGAATCAGGTGTAATTGCATACATATTAAAAATATTACAAAATTGTTCTGATATAATCTTTTGCTGCAAAATGATTTGCAATTTTTTATTATTTCAACATCACGAGGGTTGTGTTGCAACACAACCTGTTTGAAAGTGAGTATCAAATTTCAAGCGAAAAGGGGGACGGAAATTGAACAGCTTCCCCTATCCCTGCCTACCCTCACTGGAGAAGTGTTGACCCTCTTTCGTCAATTATTGTATGACCATCGTTCAGTCTCATTTCGGATATTATATATGTTGAGTAACTAAAAGCAGTTATCATGCCTCTCTACAAAGGTAAAGGGTCGAGAATGGAATGCGGGAATTACACGGCAATCAGCCTTTTAAGCTCGGTTGGCAAACTTTATGGAAAAATTTTGATAGAAAGCGTAAGATCGATGACGAAAGGTATTGGACGTGCAAGGGGCCTTTGTGGGTGGAAGAGGATGCATGGATCAGATATTCTCTCTACGAGTGTTGACGGAAAAGTTTTTATCGAAAAACCAAAAACTTTTAATAAGAGGAAGGTTATGGAAGATACTCTCTGGTTACAAGGTGAAAAGTAAACTTACACACGCAGTTGCGTCCCTTTACAAAGGAAGTACTGCGTGTGTAAGAATCAATGGATCATTCACACCATGGTTTGATATAACAAAAGGTGTCAAACGGGGTTGCGTAATGTCTCCATCGCTGTTCAACTTGTATATGGATAATTGTGTGAAAGAACTGGAATGTATGAATGTAGGAGCGAAAATGAGTAATTTGATTGTATGCTGTTTACTGTACGCAGATGATGCAGTGTTAATGGCAAATAGCGAACAAGACTTACAAAGTCTAGTAAGCAGGATGTATGATGTATGCAAGGAAAGTGACCTTATTATGAATGTAAACAAGTCAAAAGTGATGGTATTCGAGAAGGAGGAAAGTAAGACAACGTGTGAAATACTAGTAGGCAATGAATGTTTGGAACAAGTAGATGAGTTTGTGTACTAGGGAAGAATGTTCGATAGAAGAGAGAATGTTGAGAAGGATATAGAGTGGAGAGTGACTGCCGGGAATAGGATGAACGGTGCTTAGAATGCAATAATTTCTAATAGAAATGTGTCTACCGAGGCAAAACTAGCGGTACATAATGGAGTTCTGGTACCGACACTAATGTATGGAAGTGAAGCCTGGAGCTGGCAGAAGAGGAGCGAAAGTAGATTGAATGCAGAGGAGATGAGATCCGTCCATCTGTCTGTCTCTCTGTCAACCCAACCAACAACGAACTAATATTTCGTGTTCCGCCCAATCGCCAGGGTTTAGAATAGTAGGTACATTTAACTGCGAGACCCACCGCATTCCCTGTTATATGAGTTATATCACTGTTATATGAGCCGAAGGCTTCCTTATCAGTCCAGCCATATATTCCATATTTACTGCGGCCCGGAAGAGCTGTACAGTAGACTGGCCAAACTACTGTCTCAGGTTTTTCAGCCATGAGGTTCTACATTTTCCAGGGCCCCGATTTCTGGCAATCTATTTCTGCATTACGAGATGCGAAATCTCGTACTTCTCTGGATGTCTAAAGCAGAAAATATTTAATTTTTGTGTACCCCCGTTGAACAGGCAGTATGGTGACCCCACGATAGCATCCTCGGTAAAAAACTCAGGGAAATATACGGTTACCATTGGACCGTCCCGACCCATCTGTGTAAAAAGGGATGTTTGGAATGTCAAGTGTTCGCATTGGGGTGCCTCATCTGCATCCCCCATAATGCACGACTGTCACATGTGCGCGGGCTTTCATTAATATGCAAATTTAATAAACCCAAAAAGCTTTTCGCCATTAAAAATCCCAAGACACGTGCACCTGTCATTAGCTGAGTGGGCTCGGTAAAATACTAATCGTGGCAAATTTGTTACAAAATATATTTTTAGTGTTAATAAGAAATAGTACATCTGTGTTGTATTTATTTGCCTTTATGATCATAACATTGTGTATTTATTTTTGTATGTTTTTATGCAACTTTCCTATACGTCTGTTATTATATAGTAAAATACTAGTGTAGCAGGCAGGATGCAAATGAATGGCACTCCTGGATTACATAATAAATTATACAGAACGGAATATTTATTTTTAGCGAAATTTAAAATAAATTAAATTTTAATAAATATTATTATTAAGTTCTACGGGTTAAGTATTTTTATGTGTTACAGCTGTTTCGGCTTGTAAGGCCATTATCAAACAGTGGATATACCACGTACAAACGACTTATTTATACAATTTTAAGTTACCCCTTCCCATTTAGAGTAATTAGATATTTGTGGTGAAGCCCTGCAGTAATGTACGTTTTTTCCCGGGCACTTATCATTAAAGGTGCCTCGGTTAACGTTATGCTTAATTATCAAAATTCCCCGTTTTCTGTAAGTGTTATTTATAAATATTATTTTAATTTATGTCCTTGATTATTGGTTTTTTAAAAATATTTAGAAGTGGAGAGAAGATTATTTTTTGTTGATTATTTAAAAGTTTAATATTTGGATCCTTTTTATATTTATTTATTTCTAGTTGCTCAAGTAAATTCATCCTAAAACCTTTTGTTTCTATGTGTAAAGGTTTTGGTTCGTTATCACCTTGCGGGACGTGGTTTTCATTTAATAAATGGGCCGCAAATTTTGACTCTAAATTTTTATTTTTATAGCAGCGCATGTGTTCCGCGAATCTAGTTAAAAAAGACCTTCCCGTTTGTCCTATATATGTGGCATTGCAATCTTTATGATTACATGTTAATTTGTATATGCCACTGTTTTCTAATTTAGGTGTTTTGCTTTTAGAGTTTTTGAGGTTTGTTCCTATATTGTTATTGGTTCTAAAGGCTATTTTTAAATCACACTTTTTAATTTCATTAGCTATTTTTACTGAAGTTGGGCCGAAAAATTCTATGCATGCGTATTTATTATTATTATTTTTCTGATTAGGGTATATGAGATTAATTTTATTTTTGTATTTTTTGTTTCTTATCATTTTCTCTATGTCACTTATTCTATAGCCGTTATTAGTTGCAATTTTTTTGATAATTTCTATTTCGTATGTATATGCTTTACATAACTTCAGTAAAAATAGCTAATGAAATTAAAAAGTGTGATTTAAAAATAGCCTTTAGAACCAATAACAATATAGGAACAAACCTCAAAAACTCTAAAAGCAAAACACCTAAATTAGAAAACAGTGGCATATACAAATTAACATGTAATCATAAAGATTGCAATGCCACATATATAGGACAAACGGGAAGGTCTTTTTTAACTAGATTCGCGGAACACATGCGCTGCTATAAAAATAAAAATTTAGAGTCAAAATTTGCGGCCCATTTATTAAATGAAAACCACGTCCCGCAAGGTGATAACGAACCAAAACCTTTACATATAGAAACAAAAGGTTTTAGGATGAATTTACTTGAGCAACTAGAAATAAATAAATATAAAAAGGATCCAAATATTAAACTTTTAAATAATCAACAAAAAATAATCTTCTCTCCACTTCTAAATATTTTTAAAAAACCAATAATCAAGGACATAAATTAAAATAATATTTATAAATAACACTTACAGAAAACGGGGAATTTTGATAATTAAGCATAACGTTAACCGAGGCACCTTTAATGATAAGTGCCCGGGAAAAAACGTACATTACTGCAGGGCTTCACCACAAATATCTAATTACTCTAAATGGGAAGGGGTAACTTAAAATTGTATAAATAAGTCGTTTGTACGTGGTATATCCACTGTTTGATAATGGCCTTACAAGCCGAAACAGCTGTAACACATAAAAATACTTAACCCGTAGAACTTAATAATAATATTTATTAAAATTTAATTTATTTTAAATTTCGCTAAAAATAAATATGGAGTTCTACAAATTAAACACAAAAACCATAAATAAATAACAGAACGGAATAGGTGGCAAAAAATTATTTACGCCGTCATCCATAATAATTAGCCGCAGCGCCGAGATCAAGACTACTCTCATCGAGAGTAAAATAAAGAAGAAGAAGAATTTAAAGTAAGTATCTCTTAATTATAGAAAGTAAAGTAAAGTACGGAAAAGAATATATAGGAATTTTATATATTTCAAATACGTATATCTTTCTAAAACGACACTAATTAAATTAATTATCAATTAATAATTTACCAAGTCGATTTTTAAAAATCTAAATTGCTCCACTTTATGAGCTTTAATCAACTTTATGGACGTGTGACGTTTTTTCAATTTATTAATTTATTAAAAATATTTTTTTTGGTTTGTTAATTTTTGTTTTACAATAGACTTTTTATAAAAATAATTTATTCTTCGTTATTTTAACAAATTATTAGCTTCAATAAATTAAAGAAATGATATTATTATTTTAATCTTAAACTTCGCTCGCATTAACAGAAGATCGCCTTTAAAGAGATGTTGTCCAATGAGTGCGAAGTGCGAATATTCACTATTTATTTCTACACATGGTTGTGATAGTCACCTGAAGTAAACAAAACAGAATTTAAAAAGAAATCAAATTTATTGGAGCCCATTTATGTATTGTAAGACATATTTCATGCAAGAACTTTCAATAGTATGTTGAAGATTTTTTTAAAAAGACTTCAGATGTTGGTACTGAAGCCTCTACAACATCAGATGGGTTCATCAATTTAAATAATCCAGTCAAGTTTCTTCTGCGGATGGGGGCCAGGAGTCCCAGTGCCTCCCTCCCAACTGTGGCTCTGTTACGGAGTATTTGCAGTTTGGTTATTTCAATAATTTGGCCACTACCCAAGGAACACTCTGAAAAGAGTGACGAACTGGACAGGTCTATTACGGATCGTAAACTTCTTACCACATCTTGAATTTCGTTGTCTGTCTGACCGTTGAACTTCGTGTGACATCCGTATTTTTTTATAGTATAAAAAATGTATTTATTTTTTCCCTTCTTTTATTTTTTATTTTTCTTTTCTTTTTTTCCGTTTTTTATTTATTTTATTTATTTTTTCTTTTTACATAAATAAATACTTATTCTTTAGAAAAATTTTGACGGGTTACAGCTAGGTTACAGCAAGTTACAGCTTGTAGTAGTAATACTTGTAATTTCTTCCTCTTTAGCTAAATTCTACGAACCACGGTACTTTAATTGGTTGACTCCAGAGAACATAGAATAATAGTTGACTCCGACGAATTTTCCAATGTGTTTAATTTAGTGATCAATTGACTTAACATTCCAGGCATTTATAAAGCAAAGGAGAAACATTGTTTCTCGGTAAATAATAATAATCAGTTCATATAAACCTAATTAATTCTCAGTCTACAATATGTCTGATGGTGTAGGTACATACGAGGTATGTTTCTTAGAATAGTAAGAATAGAAGAAGAAATTAAAATAATAATAGATTTACTTAAGGAAATACAGCCGGCTGATGTTCAAGATCAATTGTGCTCAAGAATTTTCCCTATCCATTTTATTATTGTGTAAACTGCTGTGCTTTATCCAACATTAAAATTTTTTTGCTCTCTGTCTAAACTAGTTTTTTTTTTGGAGCAGAGCTGGCATTATTTTCTCCATTAAATTAAATAAGCATCACTTTATACGAATTACTTTTGATAAAAGAGTACTTCGTAATTAAATGAAGAAATAGAAGTTTATTTAAAAAATATATTTTATCTCAAATTTATAATTTTCTCGTAGAATAGACTACATGATATTTTTTTCATGATTTATAAAAGATCTCATAAGCTATTAAAGATTTATGGTTGTTATTACGGTGGTTAGACATATTTAACTGTAAATAGTTGCGGATATTTACGACATTGATTCAAACCTTGAGAGACGTCGCAGTAAAGTCCGTCGACTTAACTAGTACATATTGCACACTGGCGACCTCTATTGTAGAAGAAGTGAACACTCCACAACAAAGTACATACAATTTACGCCCGCGGAAGCAGTAATCAGTCCGACCTCAACCTCCGCGGGTAAAGGTCGTCTCCCTGATGACGTTGAATAAGCATTCAACGAAACGTCGAGAATCGTTTCTCGGAAAAACATACGGTTCGTATAAAATATCCGCAACTATTTACAGTTAAATATCTCATAAGCTGTGTGTTGAAGATTGTACATTAGGGTGTGTCATTTTTTTTTACCTTTGGAAATTAACAGTACCTAGTCAAAAGTTTACTTCAAAATCTGCATTTTTTTTTTTAAATACAGATACATCATATTTAAGTTCATTTTGACAGTTTATTAGCGGTTAAGACCTACCCTCGTTTCGACATTGTCAGATTGTTTTTTTAGTAATTAATCATAAAAAAAAAAATTATAACGAATATAAGTAATCTGATAAAATATATTAAAGAAAGAACACTTCATCATTTCTGAAAACAGAATATATGGCTCGTTTGAGCGAGCCGAATATTTACTGAAATTTACTGATATCGCGCTTTTTTTCGCCTTAATTAATGACACACTCTATTGTATGTATCTTATATTGTTAGTTTGCGATTCGATAGTTAAGATGGATGGAAAGAATAAGTTGAATTGAGGTAATTACAAATGAAGACATTCGGACAAAAAGAGGGCCATAAAAGACACCATCGAAAACCGAAGAAACTAATCAATGAACACATTCTTAGGCACAATGCACACTTACCTCAGAAATGTAATCGAGGAAAGAAGATGGAGAGGAAGACCCACCTACCAAAATTAGTATTTCGCGGACGCCCTCTTTTCCTGTTGCCTTCAACACTCGTTACATATATATTCTTAACCATTCTTTCCTCACTCATACCTTCTACATGACCAAACCATCCAGCACTCCTTTCTTTATTCTATCTGCCACACTACAAACAGCATTACTTTCACTTCTAATGATTTGATGAATTTTGGCTCATTGGTTTTCAACCTGTATATGGACGTATAAAAAAACTGAAGGAACTAGAAGTAGGAGCGAAAATGGATGGACTCACCATATACTACCTACTATACGCAGACGATGCAGTATTAGTGGGTAACAGTGAAGCTGATCTGCAGTGCCTGGTAACACTGCGGTCAGTTTTATGTCTGATTAAGTCGCGTCGGGTAAACGTCAAAACATGAATTATGAGCAGCGGCACTGGCTCTGCTTTTTATACGAAACAAGTTGGTTTTTCGAACCTCCAAGCTTACTCTATCCGTCGTTTTCAGACTATTCCAGACATTTCAGTTGTAAGGCGTTCTGGAGGGTTCTATAGTGTTATTGTCTTCTACATATTTCGAGGGATCCTGTCCACCATTTTGTTACAATATTAAGTATTAAAAAAATATATATACTTACATTTAATCTCTATTTTTATGTCTGTAAAATATTTGCATTAACCTAAGTCGCGACTGAAACGTTGCACGCGACATCATTATTACAGCTTTAAGTCCTACATTAAAAGCTAAATGTTCTAGACTGGGGGGGGGTTCGAGCCGAGCATCGATGGCGGGTGGGAGGAGTAAAGGGGAGCGGATTGGTAAACAAGGGAAGCAAACACGGATAACGGTCCTCTTTATTGTAAATTCCATATTCAAATATACTAAAGAATATTTGATGGCAAGACTACATAGTGTTACATATTATTATAATTTTCTTTACTTATTTTTGGATATATTTGGCAAAAATATGTATTTTTTTAATATCCTGACACATAGTATAAAAATGTACAGAGATGAATAAAACCCCTTCTTTATGCGAAGGAATTGATTTAAAACGGAAGTGTTTCCCCATTGCGTGAATTGAAGTCACATTTTATACTGCAGTTAAAGTATTTATTCTAGCATCATTAAATCGCCTAGTAAACACTACATATATGAGCATATACACACATAAATATGTACAGTAAAACCTCGTTAATTCGAAATTCAAGGGACCAAAAAAAAAAATACGCGAAACCCCGTTAATTCGAAATTTTAGGAAAAAAAATCGCGAAGCGTTCGTAAAATTCGCTAAAAATCGTAAAATTCTTGAAAAAAACATTTATTTAGTAAAATTTATGCTTTTATTTAAAGAAAAAGCATTTTGAAAACGCAATATTTATTATATTAATGCAAAGATCACGACATTTTGGCATATTAAAACTTGACTAGTGATTTTTGCGATGTTATAACAGTCTAAAAATATTATCATATGTAGGGTATAAAAGCAAAGGCAGAAATATCCAAAAAAAATTGATGTCACCGAGGATTACTTATCTATAATGTACTGAATTCGAGATTTTATCGGAAACATATTCCTTAAATTAATAGGAAACATGATTTTGGAAGGGAAACATAAAATCTAGAATTCAATTTATTTTAAATAAGGTTATTTATTAATCAGTGACTGCATTCAAAATATATTTGCTTTTATAACCCACAAATATTGTATATCAAAAAGTGAAAAATAATTTATGGAAATTACCCGTACTTAGAAATATACTAACCGGTAATTCGGTAATGGAATTTAGCCAATTCATCGATAAATCTGTTTACCGAAACCTGTAACGCATGCCCTAGATTTGACTGCACGCCCCTTGGTTTGTCATGTAAAACTTCGTGTTTCCGTTCCGTATACGGATTCTCCGTTGCCCATTTTTCTGTACATCTACAAAAAGTTTAATATAAAATTTATTGTTTCAGAGGTAAGTTCGTAGAACTCCATAATGACACATATGGAAATAAAAACAATTGTTTTTTAAGTACCACCTGTAAAATATTTAGATGTAAGAGAATTAAAAAGGTAGAACTTAAAAAAAAAAGTTTTTATTTCCATATGTGAGTTTCAGAATACTTCTTTCTCCCAGATATTCAAGCATACTCAGCTATTAAATTGTATTAACAAAGAATATTGAGCAGCATACAAAATATTGCAATTTGCGTAAGGTAATTTTGAATAGGCTATTCACTGTCGCTCAAAGTCGGCCTACGATTAGGTATAATTTCGAACTACGCCTACGTGCTAACTTTCCACGCTCCCTCCAGCGAGCAGCGTCTTCTGATTAACAGCCAAGTTACTCGACTTCGGAATTGATGTACACCGGATACGCCACCGCTTCCGGCCTACGCGCGCTACACGACAGCACATCCGGCTTTGAACATTTATTACGAAAGTGATATCATGCTTTTCTTCCGAAGCATCATTTCTTTTTGAAGCGCAATAATTCGGTAAAAACATGTTTCATTCGTTTGCAGAAAAAAACTACGTAAAAAGTACGTGGTGCTTGAAGTCCTACAAATATCGACCCGCCTATATAAAATATTTTTTCATGAAAATCTGAATTTTCAAGGAGACTTATATTGTAAGAATAAGAAGAAGAAGAGAGCAATATAAAGGCCGTAATCCAAACGGGTCCCGTTCATATTTTGTGAGAATATTTCTCACCGATAAAATTACATTAAAGATTTTAAGACTTTATACAGGGTGTCTCATAGCTAGTAGTAAAAACTTCAAAGGTAGATTTCCGCTTTTATAATGAGTCGAAAATGTTCAAGGAACCATGCCCGAATATCAACAGTTATGGAGATATGCAATATCAAAGTTTACATTTTTTTTTCAATATTTCCGACTTATTTTTTGCAAACAGTTACATTACAGTACTTTATATTGATAGTAAAAAATTCATTCGCTTCAATATAACTCAAATAAAATGATAAAAACCTTGTAAAAAAATGTTTTCAATTTTTGCAAGGTTTTAATCATTTAATTCGATTTGTATTAATGCGAATGAATTTTTCATGATCAATAGAAGATACTGCATTTACATTTCATGATTTTGCAAAAACTGAATCAGAAATATTGAATAAAAAAATGCATACTTTGATATTACATATCTCCACATCTATGATATTAGGTCATGGTTGCTTGAACATTTTCGACTAATTATAAAAGCAGGAATCCACTTGTAAAGTTTTTGCTACTACGTATGAGACACTCTGTTTTATGTAATTTTATAATGTGTACCAAATGCATGCGAAATACTGGGAGGACTAAAACTGTGTATTAGTTGGTTACGATACTTTACTAACTAACTAACCATCACGCCGTTTCCGCGCAGGGGTAGGCAGAGAGGATTGAACGCCACACTTTTCTATCCTCACACACCACTTTTGCTTCGGCCACATTCGTACATCTTCTCATACAAATTCTACGGTTGTTGAGGCTTTTAAGGGGGCCATCCTCAAACACTTGTATCTGGTCATGCCAGGTCTTTCGCGGACGCCTTCTATTCCTGTTGCCTTCAATACTCGCCTCATATATTTTCTTAACCATCCTTTCCTCGTTCATACGTTCCACATGACCAAACGATCTCAGCACTCCTTTCTTTATTCTATCTACCACACTACAGCCAGCATTGCATTCACGTCTAATTTGTTCATTCCTTACTCTATCGACCAAAGATTTTCCACACAAGCGTCTTAGTGACCGCATTTCTACAGCATTCAGTCTACTTTCATTCCTCTTTTGCCAATTCCAGGCTTCACTTCCATATATTAGGGTTGGCACTAGAACGCCATTATGTACCGCTAGTCTTGCTTCCTTTGACAGATTCTTATTGGCCATAATTGCATTTAAAGCACCATTAACTTTGTTTCCCGCAGTCACTCTCCTTTCGATATCATTCTCAGCCTTGCTGTCTCTACTTACTCTCTAAACATACTTCCCAAATACACAAACTCGTTCACTTGTTCTAAGCATTCATTGTTTACAATTACATCACACTTAGTCACCCTTTCGTCTCATTCATCAGAAGTTCACTCTGCATGCATACATCGGACATCTTGGAAACCAGGCACTGTAAATCAGCTTCACTGTTAGCCACTAATACTACGTCGTCTGCGTGTAGTAGGCAGGATATGGTGAGTCCGTCCATTTTTGCTTCAACTTCTAGTTCCTTCAGTTCTTTCTATATGAGTTTACTCTTCACCCCGTATTCGGACAAAACCTTCCATAACTTTCGTCTTATCACTCTGTCGTACGCTTTTTGAAGATCCGGCACAAAAAAGTTTTTGGTTCTTTGCCACGGCCACCGCCACGGTGGTTCTTTGCGATGGCCATATATTTTATGGTATCATAATTTATAGGTACAAATAACGAGTAAGCGATTTATCCAAGTATACGTATTATACAGACAGTATAATCGAATTGAAGTTTATATAACTAGTAACGCATTCAGCTTCAATTAGGGTCATACGAAAATCTATGGTTTAGAAGTTATTCGATCATTTTTTATCATACAGATAATTAAAAACAGTTAATGTAGCTACTACATACGCACTCTATGCATACAGCTAATTAAAAACGTTAATGTAGCTACCACATACGCATTTTATGTATATAGCTAATTAAAAAAAGTTAATACAGGTACCACAAACGATGTTCAATAATCGTAAGTTCCGTTTTAACTTCTGTCTCTGAAACACCCCGTATAAAGCTTGTTTGTCTCAGTGGTAAATTGCTGATTGGTACATAAATGTTTTTTTGATATTTTATATTTCCTTGAAATGCCTCGCGGCGAGGGTAGGAATGCGTAGAATCAATATGACGTGCATTATTACACCTTAACCGATATATCGCTATACTATGCTTGTATACTTGCGAAACCGGCGCAATTTAAATTATCCATATATTATTATTAATATTAGTCAATGTATTCATCACAATCAATACGTATACTTGTATCCAATATTGGACAATGTATTCATCACAACCAATACGTATACTTGTATCCAGTATTGGACAATGTATTCATCACAATCAATACACATATTTGCGAGTAGTGAAAATCAATTAAGGCTTTTGTCTGCCGGAAGTGGATCTCCCGGAAGCGAGGCGGCGCGGCGGGTCAGCTATATCCGCTGTTTTAGCTCTCCCGCCCAACCCGTTCTGCTTCCGCTTCCGGGACAGCGTGCGTCATCGCTGGGCGGCCGGATGTCGGGGCCACCCTCCATCCCCCGCACTGGGGTGATGCGCCAACCCACAAACGTCGAGGGAAGGTTTCGATGTAATAATCTTAAGCAAATATTTGAGGATGTTTGGTGTAAATAGGTTTTTAATAATAAAAAAAAAATTAATAATAATATATATTATTTTGATTTATTGAAGTAAAAAAGTTGTCCACAATGTGAAAAAATCACATAAAAATAAAAAATGAAATTTATAACATTAATAGTAAGTAAACTATCTGACAGATTTTGCAATATTTTTTTTTTAAATTAGCATAATCGTTTACTTTATAAAGTTATTAAACAAAAAGACACCTCACAAATTCATACAGTCATGTAAGACCCACAAGATAGAGCATTTTTTTTTTCATTTCTCAAACATCTTTATAATTTATTAATTGTTATTTATTTATTTATATAATAAGAGAAGACATTAAATTACACAAAATTCACGAAAACCATCAACACTACACAAGAATGGCTCAAAACTACCATTTGACTCAAGCCAAAACAAAAACAGGACAATCACGACTAATTTCTGACTGATTAAAATTATACAACGACCTGCCACAACAGACCAAACAATTTACTACTAAGGATTTCAAAATAGAAATGACTACAAATGTTAAAACTCAGCCAAATATAACAAATAATTTTGTGTCATTATTATTGTATTATTAAATCGAACTTCTATGCAAAATTTTATCCATACATCATTCAAGTCTCTATCATATTTTAATTAAAATATAAAAATAACTGTTGATTTAATAAAAAGAAAGAAATTTATTTGTAAATTAAATAGAAAGATTAATTTACATCTATTTTATACATTATTTAATTTTTTACGTGAGTTCCGGACTAGTATCATGTTCTGGCGGACTGGTATCTATTATTATATGAACTATTTACATATTTATTTATTTTATTATATTTATAGTATGTTATTAGTACATAGTGTAAAGATTTCTTAAAACTTTGTTGTTTTTAAATCTTTATTCTTAATTCTTAAAATGCATTTATGTTATCATCTAATTATTGCCAAGCCCTGAGGCATATGTTTGTTTATTCCTGTTTGTTTATTTTTTGCAGTCACACTGAAGCATTTATTTTAGAGCGAGGTACCTTGATATATTTTTTTGAGTCGAATTTATATTTATTAAAATTTTACCTTCTTGCAAAGCGATACTCAAAATCGAAATTGAAATTCGCAAACAAATACATTATTTGATGATTCTTTTCACAAATTTTCATATTAATAATAAATACTTACTTAAAATACTAAATCTACTCATTTCTATTCCTGTAAGATTGCAAGAGATGTGCAAGACAATATTTTCCGTTCTGTTTTTTACACAGTTCGTGAATAAAAAAGAAGCTAACTAGCCACTTAACTATTCAGCTATTTCCCCGCAGGAGTACGCAAAGAGAGTACAATGTTTAATTTATACTACAATATTTGATTTACCTGATCATGCCAGTTCCTGACATCCAGTTGACGCCTTCTTTTCCCGATGATTTCTTCAACACTCGTCTCATATATTTTCTTTGCCATCATCTCCTCGATCATAAGTTTCACAAGACTTTAGTCATAGTTTACTATCTCAAAGATCCTTTGTTTATTCTATTTAATACGCTACAGCCAGCATTACATCTAATTTGTTCATTCCTCACGGTATTCTGCGCAGGCGTCTAAATATAGAAAAGAATATTAAGAACTAGTTCTAACAGCGTACAAAAATAAAATTAGTTTGGGTTGAGATATTTTCTTAATGAATCTGCAGTGAACTGATATTTAAACGATTTCTTTAATATTTAAATCAATTATTATCCTTTAATGCAAAAAATATGTTTTATAATTTAAATGTTTATAGAAATGTTACGAAAGGAGGCACAATATATATCCGCATGTTAATTAGACGATTTTATTCTGTATCAAATTATATTAAGTACGGTGGTCGAGTGGGCGGCCTCGTGAAAACCCACCCCACCCTACGGAGGTTGAAGGTTTCCGCCTTTCGTTTCCATTTTCTTCAGGTCTGAAAGAAAATAGAGAAAACGTAAACCAAAATTAACAATTTTAACAAAATGTTACTAACAATGGTTTTCTGACAAAGTTTCGAACAAAGTAGCAGTTATTTTTGATGTTTATAGCGTTAACTTTGTGGTTGGACATAATCATAAACTTTAATTTTTTTACTAACAATAGCTTAGGCAAACTTATATTAAACTCCAACGACAAAATCCGGTTTATCATTCCGGTATTTATAGACTAAATTGTAATGATTGTTCAGCATTCTATATAAGTAAAACAGCAGGTAACTTTAATGTTAGAATAAAGGAACACTTGAGATGTCTTAATAACAACTGTTCACAGGCCACACCTTTAAAAAGGAAAACGGCATCGAATTTCTACATATAAATAACAGAGGCCTTAGATTAGATAACTTAGAGATACTAGAAATAAAAATGAGCCTCAACACTAAAGACAACATTATTAATAATCAGATAAATTTCATGAATAGCCCGCTACTAGATATATTTACCATTTCGGCGTCCAACCCTCAATTACCCCCACCATAGCTGCAGCCACGCCCCCATTCGGAATTGATTTGTTTACTAGATAGGTAATGGATAGTCAGTTGTACGTCAGTCCTGATGAAGATACGGTGGTATCAAAACCGATAGACGTAGAGTCATTATTCAAGTGGTTTATAGAAATAGTTTATAGAATGTAATTAAAATTTATAAAGTAGCGGTTGTTTTTACGCAACCCTAGACAGTATTGAAAGACTGAGTCAGACGCCTTCAAATGAAAGGAGACAAGATCTCAATAATCTCAGTAAAATTATGATGTTGCAGTTTATTTAAAACAAAACAGTTATTTATGTACATAATAAATGTCGCTAACTTTACTACCCGGCGTCATCCGAGATTTGGATTCTAACTAGCGGCAGTTACACAAACTAATTTGTGTCTATCGCACCAGAAAAATGAATAAATTAGACTTACAGATAAGATCAATGTATTGGCGGAAAAGTACCAGACTGGTGTGGTGTCATGGTAACATACCTGCCCGGGGTTCGAATCCCGGTAGCAGCCAAAATATTTTTTCGTTGATTTTATTTTTCTACATGTCTTTCTAATTGATTAATAAATTTGGTTCTATTAAACTAACTTACCATTACGCTATTAAATGCCAGCAAGATGGATTCAGTGCACTGGTGCAGAATTACTTTTTTAAGGAAGATATCTATAAGTAAAAAAAAGAGTCGTTCACGGAGATGTATCGAAACAAAACAAGCAGACTACACAACAGAGTTTTTCTTCTTTGAACTTCAGATACGATCTGTCCACCAAGCATTATTCTAAGTCCAGGAAGGCGGAAAAAAGAAACCTACAAAAATGATATATTATGATGTCTTGTTTCGATTCACGTTCGTTTACAGAGGACGTAATTCATTATTACTTACTTACTTACTTACTTACCATCACGCCCTTTCCCCGTGGGGTTAGGCAGAGAGGATAGAGCGCCATACTCTTCTGTCCTGACATACATCTTTCGCTTCGTCTACATTCGTACATCTTCGCATGCAAGCTCGACGGTTGTTCAGGCTTCTAACAGGGCCATCTTCCAGTATCTGGTTAATCTGGTCATGCCACGTCTTCCGTGGTCGCCCTCTCTTTCTGGCGCCGTCAACACTTGCATCATGTATCTTTCTTACCATTCTTTCCTCATTCATTCGCTCAACATGCCCAAACCACCTGAGCGACCCTATTTTTATTCTATGTA
This sequence comes from Agrypnia vestita, assembly GCA_016648135.1. Lineage (NCBI taxonomy): Eukaryota > Metazoa > Arthropoda > Insecta > Trichoptera > Phryganeidae > Agrypnia > Agrypnia vestita. The sequence goes on from JADDOH010001557.1 coordinate 122,650, forward strand.
TTACGCTACATTCCTAATATCTTCATTCTTTACTCTATCATACATGGATTTACCACACATATTTCTAAGGGACCTCATCTCCACTGCATTCAATCTGAATTAAGATAAGATAATAGACGAAAACAAAACTATTCAAAATAATCGTTCCTGTCCTCCTTCAAATCGTATTTTGATGTTAAAGGTTAAGGTTGATAACCTAAAATTCTACCCAAATTTGAGTAATTTCCCAGGGGGTTAGCAGAGGGGGTGGAGCGCACCACTCCTCTCTCCCAACACACAACTCTCGCCTCATCGTTCATATGTTATCGCGAGAAGACTCATCATTATTGACAGGCTCCTAACAGGACCATCTTCTCATTCATTCACTAAACATGACCAAACCACATAAGCGACTCTTTTTTCATTCTCCTCACTATGCTAAGATCATATTATCTATATATTTTCCTTAATTTTCCGTTCTTTACTCTACCATAAATCTACTTTTGTTCCTCTTCTTCTAGCTCAAGGCTTCACTTCCTGATTTGGAATATTGTGTAGGTATGTTAATTTCACATTCCCTTGTATTTTACTAAAAAGTCCGAAAAAATAACACAACAAAAAATAAGAAAATAGCCGAAAAAAGAAGTGGATCTCAACACGTTTTCAAAATCTTTTTCTGTTGCTGTAAAAAACAATATTTCTCTTGGACTTATTTTAAAAAAAAATAGAAAGCATCACAGATGATGATAGAAATTACATTGAGAGCTGAAAACAGTCACGATGACGTAGAAATTCAGATAGAATAATTTGTGTAAATATCACAACACTAGAATGCACCGTTCGCGAGTTTTTCTTCATCGCATAAACAATCTTTCCGCCATAGATAAGTACCTTAAAACGTCTTGCAGCATATTGAATAACTCATTATGTTATCATCTGTCTTCTTCTTTTATGTGGAGCCATTGGTAGTGCTAATGAGAGGGAAATATATTTGTTCGCATAGTCATACAAAACCTCTCGCCAGTTGATATATCCATCATCACCCAAGTCTCGTTCAAAAGCTACCCAACTATAATTAAAATAAAGATACAATATAAAAATGACCTCGATTCGCGGTGTGGATGAGAAAATTTTGAATTTTTAATGATAATTTATTTTTCAATATTTATTACACAGCTTTACGATATTCTCACTATGGTAAAATGGTGTAATATGCACCATGTGGGACCGGAGTGGGGTAACAATGTAACCCCAGTCAAATTTGCGGTTTAAAGAAGTATAATGGTTTTGAAAAAGTTCTGTTATATTTTTAATTACATTTCTTATACAATTAGAACAAGAGTCTACTCATTTTTTTGTTATTTTATAAGAAACCGTAGTATTTTGACGTCTCATGACTCGCAAGCGTCCGACTAACAGAAGCCGTGCAAGCAGAATGAAGTAAGCGTATCGTACAGAATATTGAAGATTGCTTATGGAAAAAAATATTTTTATCTTTTGACTGTCTTATTTCACATACACGTAAAACTACCAAAAGAAATTTTTGCACCACTACGTGATTTTCGTGCGAACAATGACTAACTTCACTGTTAATACATAATGTCATTGTGTTTGGATGGGAGATGAGTGAGTGGGATGTCTTACCCTTTTACTATCTCCTATTTTACATATTAATTTCACATTAAAGAGTTACGGTTATTATTACTGTCGTTGGACATATTTAAGTGTTAAATATTCTTATTATTGAAGTCTTATTCAGCGTCATCAGGAGAGCGTCCTATCACGGTGGAGGTGTACATGCACTTTGTTGCGGAGTGCTCACTTTTTCTACGATGGAGGTCGCCAGTGTGCAATTTGTACTAATTACATCTTCGGACTTTTCTGTGACGTCTATCAAAGGTGGAATCAAAGCCGTGAGAACAGGGCGCCGAATACTCGATAGTTTGTAACTGTCGTCTCTATTGAATTTAGGATGTTCGTATATTTCAATGGACTCACTAATCTAGGTATGTGGCACGGTTCTGTTTTTAAGACTTTTTGTCAAATCTGATGAAATGACTGAGATTCCCTTTGGATGCATGCAGATTGCCAATTTATTGGAGTTATTATTTCGAATTGCCGCAATATGTTCCTTCACACGTGTATTGATATTGCGTTTGGTTTGTCCTATGTAGAATGCTCCACAATCGCATGGAACTCTCTACACACCTGGATACTCAAAAGGTGTGCTATCCTTCACACTAACTATGATGTTTTGAGCTAAAAATTGACCACCTTGACCTAGAAATTGTGTAAATATTACGACGCCAGAGCGCGCAGATTCAGAGTTTTTGATTCTCTGCACAAACTTTCTGCATTATTATAAAGATATTATAATCAGAAATTGTATATAAAAATCCATATATTTAAAATATAATATGTATAAAAATTGTGCCACAAAGTGATTTCACAAAATTTGAAGAAGCACTAAATTATTTTTTAACCCACCGGTTTCGAAACCTTTTTGAATTTTGAAAACAAAAGATAATAAAAAAATTATTAGTCTTTTATCATACTAATGAATAAAACAATCGTTTCGAGACCATTAAGATAAATAATATAAACTCAGTAATATTAACATAAAGTCAGTTTTTTCCTACTTTTACTTATCTAAGAGACGTGCGATGTGTGTTTTCTGAATATTGAAGCGTCGATTTAATAAAAATGAATATGGTGATTGCGGCCCGGAGCCCGGTCTCAATGAAACTTCCTGAAAGCACGACCCTTCCGACCTCCACCCCCCCCCCTCCACCGGCAGCGCCCAACACTTCCTATCTACCCGGAAGTTAACGAAACCCCCCCGGGTAGTCTGCCTTCCCGGAAGCATACGCAATCCTGCCACAACTTCCGGTTTGACGGTGTAGTATAAATTCAATGAAAAGGTTTTCTTATCTTATATATAACTTATGCTTAAATTTCAATCTTCAGCATCATTCTAGCACTAAGTTTATAGGAGTTATTTTAACGGGCTTATTTATTTAAGAACAAATTTATTAGAATTAGTTTCCCGGCTTTGAACGATGAAAATTGGTAACTCGTTACTCATAGTTCATAGGAAGAAATTTTAACCAAAAATTTAAGGACTAATTTAATCATACTGGGTAAGTAGAGTAAATAATAAGAAAAAATTATATGTGTGCACAAAAACATAGCAATATCATAAGAGGTCAACATCTATATGATGCATCATTGGATGCTGGGGAGGCCCAACAAAAATTGATATAAAATCTGGCAATCACTTATGAAAGTCATTTTCAAGTTGCAAAGCTCGGATGCCAGCTTTAGGTGACAGCAGATGGACAGCAAAATGGACTAATGTTAATTCGTCCTGAGAGAACCACCGTTAGTTATTACAATTTCCTTTTTAGTTTAATAATAGTAAGTGATAGTAGTAGTCATGAGACATGAATTGCGATTTTGCGATGTATAAAAGCAAAGGCAGCAATATCAAAAAACATTTGAGTGCAGTCATCGAAAATTACTAATTTTTAATGTACTGAATTCGAGATTTTATAGGAAACATGATTTTGGAAAGGACAGGTACATAAAATCTAGAATTCAGTACATTTTAAATTAAATATTAATTCTCGGTGACTGCATTCTTTTTTTTATGCGTAATCATCTGTATTTTTTAATAATAAAATAAAATTAACTGAAATAAAAAAAATATTAATATAATATAATACTAAAATAAACCATAAAATAAAAAGTGCATCAAAAATGTGTCCATTCATTGGCCAATTTGGCCGACTGTTCTTGAACTAAAAATGCCCATCTAAACTAAAAGTCGAGTATACGATGGCCATATGACCCACAATGCTATATAACGTCGAGTGCTGGACGGTGATAAGACCCACGATCAATTATTGAGCACAAGATGGGATGGAGGAGTGACAAGACCAGATGGAATGAGTAAAGTGAGGAAGTTTTGGGGTTGCTCCGATCACAGAAATGTTGAAAGAATCCTAACTGAGATGATATGGCTATATAAGGAAGAACACATATCGTTAAAATTGCATCAAGACGAAGGGGAAGACCTCGAGCATGTTGGTGGTCAAACATCGAGATGGAAATAAAAGACGCCCGCACAAGTCAGGAGACCGCAAGTAAATAAGAAAAGAAAACGATGAAGAAGGAAGGGTAATTTTTGATGTGTAACATCTTTCCTCTCGTTTCCTGCAATCTGTGACAGTGATTTCGTGAAAAAGGACGGAAATGCGTAAAAGGAAATAAGACGCGCGCAATTTCATTTAACCAATGAGCGCGCGCGGAGCACGCACGATAGACGAAAAATCATCGTTTTTAAAAAAATCATGTCCAGCAAGTGCCAACACAGCGAAGACACACTATCAGCCAATACTTATGATTTTGTATATATGTTTTATATTTATGTGATTATTTTAAATATTTATTCAAAGTTTTCGTACAATATTTATGGCCGCACACCATTACCATTATCTATGAAAATAAATAAAAACATATAATTGACCAAACAAATTTCTAAATAAAATACATATGTGGAAATACGGCACCTACCTAGTGCGGCAAAATTCAATAATAAATAAATTCACATACATTTACTTTACTTGTATTTACTAATTAATAAATATATATATATATATATAGGTATTAGCTTTTTTAAATTTCGTTAAAATGCTTTGCATATAAACAAATGCTCAGTTGATATTTTTAATTTTGAGATTTACAATTAAAAATAAAAGTATAAACAGTATTGATAAGTGCTGCTCAATTGATATTTTTAATTGTGGGATGTCAAATGTTTCACATCCTATGCGACTACTGTAAGGCTCGCTCGTTTTTATTTATCGTGAAACGATAGTTTAATAAAATGTTGCTCCACTCCGTCTTTCCCCTTGAGTAACATGCTCCAGGAGCACCTCAGCAATGACGCCACTGGTATCGTACAAAGTGCCGGCGCCCACTGACTCATTTTAATATCACAAGAATTAACCACATGCCACGCTATTTCTGGTGTGCATTGTCTAATTAATTAACAAAGAAAATATTCAAAGGAAAAGGAATTGACCGCTCGCGGTTAGAAACTGACGTACACTCTTCGACATATTTGATCGATTAGTAATTAGGTGACTCGACCATTAATTCTCCACTTGTTCGGAACAGTCACCGCTTTATCGATGACTTTTTTTAATCACTCCATGAAAGATAACATTGTGGTGTACCGAATAAAATTTCCACTGTAGATATTAAAAATCATTCACTTAATGAGACATCTTTAAATAGTACCTACGGATTACACTGCTATCAAAAATAAATAAAATATCATTGAAAGATTTGGCAGATACTTCGTGGTGCAACATTATAATTTAAAATATGTTTTATTTTACTTTGTAATACACACACAATATGATGATGAGAGGAACTGCTCCTCTCGAAACTATAGTTGTAATTTAATAACTCATATTGTGTGTGTATTACAAAGTAAAATAAAACATTTTTTAAATAAATAAAATAATTTGGAAGAAATAAAATACTCGGGACTGCTAGCGTTCCCTTTATAGTGTTATGATAAAGAAATCCACTTAAGTATCGATACCAATGTGACGGTTTTTAAAGGTCAAATTAATTATCTTAGGGACGTAACAGAAGTGATATTATTGAACAGAGTGAGAAGCACCGACAAAGATCTTGAATAAGGTGGCTGGGACACGTTTTGCGAATGCCAGAAGAAATAATACCAAGATCTCATCTTCTCAGCAATCCCGAAGAGAAGATGTAGGCGGCCCAAGACTACGCTGGAATAATAATAGCAACAATGACTACGAAGACAGATTGAATCTTGACTTATCAACAAGTATAAAGTACCTACAGGGGAAGGTTTTGACGCCTTATGGAGACGTTAGGCCTCCGATACTTCGATATCTAATAAAAACAATTTCACGTGACACCTAGAACCTTATTATTTACAATTATTTTTTTATTTTATACATATCACAAATTTTATGTATGTATCTTTAGAAACACGCGTTGTATACATTTGTATCAAATATTATATTTTATAATAATGGTTCAAATACATTTTTAAATTAAATGTCACACGAAAAAATTAAACGAACTTTTCGAATTAAACTAAAGTTTATCTTGTCTCTAGTCTACGATACTCTGAGTAATGTACATACAGTTAGACCACTTATTCTACTACTAAAAGTGCATTAGCATTGTTGATCGCTTTGACAGTTTTACTAACTACCTGATAAAAATATCACAGTTTTTGTATACCAATACATAATTGGAAAGGATAAAAATTTAACGAAAACATTTTGCTGCAATTTAAAAAAGGATAAATCTTCCATGCGCGGAAGTAAAGTACTTCCATAGTAAATTAAAATACACTAAAGATTATTTATACACAAATCAGTTTCGAGATTTTTTTTAAATAGATGCGTACGTATTACGATAATTTTTCTAGTAGGTACGTATTTTAAAACTAATCTAAACGCCTGTGCTATGAAATAGGATTGACTTTAATTCAATAACTCATATTGTGTGTGTATTACAAAGTAAAGTAAAACATATTTTAATTTTTAATGTTTGCACCGTGAAGTATCTGCCAAACCTTTCAATGATATTAGGATTGACTCGGTTGTCTCCTGGAACGAGACTTGAACGCCCGAGCCGTAGACCACTAGGCGAGCGTTTTAACCACTAGACTAAGAAGCTACCTAGAACATGTGACTGAGGCCTGCCTTAGGCGTCCAGGATGGTGATAACGGATGGATTAAACACACTGCGGAATTTTGTACTCTTAACATTTTGATGTGATTGCCGTGTAATATTTTATAAATTATTAGAGCTTTTATTACAAAATAAATTTAATTACATATTTGTATTTATTTATTTACGACAGGTCTTATTTTGTTCCGAATATTATTTACAACTTTTTTTATCATTCAGACATTATCGTTTATCATTAATTTATCAAAAAAAGTGTATAATATAGGTAATCATATCATATTCAAAATATTCATAAAATGACCGTCAACAGTCATTACTGACCGTCCATTATGGTCAATAATGACCTGTTGACGGTCTGTTTGTTAAAAAATAAAATAAATAAATAAATAAAATTCTTCCTCAGATTATAATTTACATTTACATATTACTAAATTCCCGATGATATGTAGGATCGTGATAAATACAGTCACGGGAAAGATTCTGCGCGAGTGCTCTCTTTACTTCATGCTTACATACAACATATAAGACATACTTACACACCTTCCATGAGTATAACACACTACTTGTGTAAGCGCTTGTCAGAAGCTACTCACTGAAGCCATAAGCCATTACAGTTTGATAGGAATAATCGCAAGTAAAGTATGGATTTAAAGTAAAAAGAGTAGAGTATTTCAAGCTAAACCGTCAAATTTATTTAATTTCAAATATTCTACTACCTCACAGGAGCAGGCTGGCAGGACAACATATGTATACTGTAGTGATAAGACAAATCGTGATTATGTGGTTGGTGTGATTGTCACAATCTTTGTTCCTCATTCCTCATTCAGTGAGCAATTACTGGAACTCTAGAAGCTAATAAATGTTGTCCACATTTACCAATCATCTTTATAAATGAACTCTAATCACAACACCCTTTATCTGTCATCAGTATGTACTGTCTTGGTATACATATTTATCTTGTCTCTTACACTTTCATTGTTGAAGGTTCTAACTTCTAGGCCGTGTTCCAATACCTGATTTACCTGATCGACTCCAGGACTTTTGTCTATCCTGAGACATTCTGAATTCCCGTTGTTATATGTTCTTTACCACACTCGCTTTACACATACGATCCACGTACCTAAAACATATTAGTATACATTCTCTTATTTCTTTTATCCTTCATTCTATCGAAAATTTATAAGGTTTACCATTAACTCGCTGCAGTGACCGTAGTTCCACCGCATCATGTTTATTATTGGTAGATAATTATTACTCATTACTACACATCTTCTGGTGATGCAATATAAATATATAAAAAGAAAGAAGTAAAGAATTCACATTTCAAATCTACCCAGACTTCTCTCCCAACGATTTGTTGTCCCAACAGATTGTTGCTTTCCTGTCGCATCTTTTAATGGTTGGTTTAATGGTTAAAAGGCTGGTAAGAGGTTTATAATGCAATAAAAATTGTATTTGCATAGCTAAAATACTATATAAGGAAGACAGAGGATACAGTCCCACATATCGGACAGGTTTTCAAAAATTTATTTATTTGTCAATATAAAAGATACTGAGATGAAAAATAATCACATTAAATATATTGATGCAGTTTTTTGAATATAAATATATATGTATCTTAAAATTTTATTGATTACTTCTTTTGTTAAGTATGTACTTTTACATTAAATCAATCAATTATTAGGAAGACTAATATTACTCGAGGCTAAATCGGCTAAATGCGTGCATACTAATTTTATGAAAAAATATTTAAAAATGATTTTATTTTATTCTATTTAAATCCTTTTTACATTGAGTGCCAATCAATGTACTTTCGCTTATCGCTACGGAGCTTAAGTTTAACTAACCCTCGCAAAAATGGGGTGGATTAAGGCCTATCTCCACCCATAAGCCCGTAAGTCTAATAAAATCACTCTTGGTAACAAGTGGTATTTACGAATGACGTGACGGAGTACGGAGCCATGTAATATTTCATTCCCTTTCACTCAGTGGTGGGATTTATACCTCAATTGTGAATAATTGTCGACTAAGGTGTGTTTCTTCCTTAAGAGGTATGAGAGGACCTTATATCCGGATTCATTCGGAGGGGGGGAACCCGGAAGTTCGCTAACCCTCCCCAGAGCGGAAACTCACTCCATTTCCCGGGCCACTAAGACTCTGTATGTAAATACAGAATCAGGGAAATGCAAATTTGTACTCCTGGGTATAAAGGGGCATAACATTGAATACTAGTTGTGGTATCACGTTTTATCAAAGAGTGTCTTATGACTACTTGTCGAGGAACTTTACGAGGATATTAAACCATTCTAGATGAAATTCATACCCGGGATAGGCTCTTGTGAACAGAACCACTTACTCCTTGTGGAAGTCGCAGCTTTTTATTCTGTTTTCATTGACAAGGATGAAAAGGTTTCTTGAAGAGAAAATTTGTTATATTTTATCTTAATACCATCGCATACCAACTTCGGTGTTTTTAAAGTCTTCTCGGTTCCTTTAAGTTTTTTGCTCGTTTTATACCAAGAATAAAATTATCCACGCTGGAGCTGTCTTTTTTAAGATCAGATTTTTCTTTATTTTCTATTTTGTTTAAATTAATAATACACATAATATAAATTTTATATCGATGTTCAGGTGAAATAGAAATGTTATAATTACCTTAAAAATTAACATTCTTTAATATTATATACGGCGTAAGATGTATCTTAAAATAAATACCATCATTACAGTAACTTATATGTTCTCGTTACATGAAAAATTAATTTCCTTTAATACAAATCAAATAAAATTATAAAAACCTTCCGATTCCAGGATTTTTCAGGGTTTTTATTATTTTATTAAACCTTTATTGAAACGGATGAAATTGTAGTAATCGATATGTCACTGTAATGCTATTTCAACGTTTAGTAAAAAATGAGTCAAAAATATTGAAAAAAATGCAAACTTTGATATTGAATACCTCCATAACTATTGAAGGTCATGATTACTTGAACATTTTCGACTCATAATCAAGGCAGGAATCCACCTGTAAAGTATTGAGAACTAGTTTTGTTACAGCCTGTATATACAATGAGTCTCATAGCTAGTAGCCAAAACTTGCAGGTAAATTCCTCTCTTGAAAATGAGTCGAAAATGTTCTTGCAACCATGACCTAATATCAATAGTTATGGACGTATCAAAGTTTGCTTTTTTTTCAATATTTCTGACTCATATGTTTTGCAAAAAGTTTAATTATCATTACAGTAACTTATATTGATTGTAAAAAAATTATTTACTTCAATACTACTCAAATAAATTGATAAAATTGATAAAACATTATAAAAAAATTTTTTTTAATTTTTGCAAGGTTTTTATCCATTTATTCGACTTGTATTTAAAGCGAATGAATTTTTCATAATCGATATTTTTTATTTTATAAGAACTAATAATAGGTTCATGATAAGAATAATACATTATTAATTAAGACTCTGCCCAGTATCCCAATTATAAGTGTCTTCGACCTGCTCTATTTTAGAGTAGAGTAATGTGAACATGTAAAAATATGTAACTTAATAATTGGTTATAATGTGTTCATGTGTTAACGTGTTAAGAATATCAATATTAACATTAAGGTCAGCTCAATATGTATTGTACGACACATTCTTGTGTCTAGAATTGGGAAAATTGGGAGAAAAATAACTAACATTATTAGAGTGCTAGCCCATTCCAAAGAACTACGACAATACGGTGTTTAGCATGCAAATTTGTGTCAAATAAAGAAAGAGAAACAATAGCTCCATTGACAATCTTGTGTAGCACAACGAGTCTCAGGTTGGGCATCTAGAAAAAGGCAAGTCGATCCTCGTAGCTGTGAAGGTTACCATGTTGACCAGCTTTGTAGGACAGAATACGTAGAAACTAGTTATGCAACGAATAAGAATCCGAATATTCGTATTCGCCGAGTATCATTAACTGAACGCAACGCAAATTACGATTTGGCTGTGCACCGTGTATCCTACGCACTCTATTATTGGGGATTCCCCTAAAACATTGAATGAATGGATTTGTTGAGTTCTCATGTTGTCAATTGTTACTTGTTTCATAGCAGAACATGAGTTTTTTCATCTAGTTACGTTGAGTTATTAATAAGGTTAGGTGCTCATTTCATGTAATTTTTGTTTTGTAATACGTACCTATTGTTCGTTCCATTTTATTTCCGCTGTGTTTAAAAGTGTTAACTCTTATAAAATAATTTCAAATTAAATATAATGACGTGATCTCTCGTAAGCGTGAAAAAAGTTATATTTATTTTCGACTGCTGTTAATGTACAAACGGATAAAAGATATGTTATGCTTTTTGAACAGTGATTTATTACCTTGTTGGATTATTCGTATTCGTATTCGCCGAATAGTAGGCCTGATATTCGTATTCGTATTCGTGAAAGTAGTATTCGTTGCGTCACTAGTAGAAACTCTTTCTGCACTCTTTCGATTCTCGCAACATGCGTTGTATAATAAGGTGACCAAAAAACTGATGAATATTCCAAGATATTGCGTATCTCTATAACTATAGGTCGTGGTTGCTTGAACATTTTTGACTCATTATCAATGCAGGAATCCACCTGCAAAGTTTTTACTATAAGCTACGAGACATCCTGTGTAAACGAACAATCTCGTGATCTATTTGTGAAATGTGAAGCGTTGCACTTGTGCAGTTGATTCAGCTGCATTCTTGATTCACTCGGTGTGCGGTCTGCGACGATAATCATAACAGCGATAATCAAAACATCGGGACCTCGTAACGGGTGCTCCGTGTCACCAGAGACCAGGTCCATGGCTGTTGCGTCTGGTTGCCGTGCCGCGGCGCCGCCGTGATCAATTGGCTCGGGTGACTCACTGGAGCCGAGACTACATTACCGTCTAACATCTAACACCGACAAATATGGTACAATACTAATCCTATAAAAATAATCAGTCGCTGGAATTTTTATTCTGAACAGCGTACATCATCCGCGACCGCTGGGTCCAGAGGCGGAGTCAAAAAAAGTGACATAATGTAAATGCTCCTATTAATAAAGAGAAAAGACTTTGTTTAAAACTTCTATTTATTTTTCAGCTCGATTGGATCACGGGAAAAGGGTTAAAAATCGATCCAGAGTTTTTTCGTCAGACAAGCAAGCAAACAAACAGACGCTACGAGTTAAAAGAAAGGGAGTAAAAATACGATTAACTTTGTGATCTTTACTAAGACTCAAACCCACGACTACTGGATAATTAGGCAAATATCTTAAGCATTAAGTATCTGTATTGCATTTCCTTTATCACTAATATATTATTCGTCTCCAAAATTTAATAAAATCCTGTTTGTTGTCCAGGAACATCAGCACTTTATTGTACAAAATCCTTATCAGACCGGTACTAACAAATGCATCTGAAATAGTGAGTACCTAAACTAAGAAGAATAAGTACCTATTCACTGATTTTTTTTTACAAGACTATATGTTTTGTACAAAGAGATAAACGTCTCAAAGTCAATAGGATATAAGGATAATAAGGCAATAAAATAGGAAGACTTCGGTAGTTGGGATGGGTAGGAGGAAGATGATCAAATAGCAATTGTCAATTCACAACTAAACACAAGACCAATAGGGCGCAGGAATAGGAAAAGGCCATAAATAATATGGAGAAGTCGGGAAAATGGGTCATAATAGAAATTAAAGGTTGAAAATTCGTGAGGAGAACAAGACCTGTAAGGGTTTGTAGAGCCAAATGGTGATGCTGATATAACCAATATTTGTGTGTGTACCGTAATGCTGAAAGAATAGATATGACTATTTGTTTTATTTTACTCTACTCGTGTTAGTTTACTCTCTCGACTCTCAGCTGACAATAACAAGATGAATGCTCGAAATTGTCCAGCTCAGCGCCAGCGGCGCGACGTGTCTTGTAATGTTGATCAACACCGAGGACAAATTAGGAAATAATGTCATCTAAACTGCGGTCTCCTTTGATAATATTATTGTTAGTGAACTTAAAAGGAACACGAGGCGGACAAATTTCAATGGTGTGCTTTGTACAAAAAACCGTGAGATAGACCCTCCACAAAAAGTAATAATAACAAACTTAATTTTCGTGAACAGTCATAACTTAATACGTTTTTATTTATATCTGATTATTACTCTTCCGGCAGGGTCCAGGCTAATAACATGCCGCAACAACAAGACAGTGTGTATAAAAAATAATTTTGAGATTTATTTACCTTTAGAGATCGACCGAAAATGACTTTTTCATTTTCAGCCGAAACTGAACAAAATGTTGTGCTTCAGTTTCAGGCGAAATAGATTATTATACTCAAATGTTACTAAGCATATTGCACGAACATTTCAATACAATATGGACGTGTTGTATTTGAAGATACTTTTAAACATTTTAAAAACAAAAATCATACATTGCATACCACCAGCTTAACTGAACATATGCCTATATTATGTACTTATTCCAAAAATACATGTACACAGCTTTCGAAACAAAGCACGTACCTACATCACAGTGTGAATTTAAATCGACTAACAAAATAGTTACACAACAATATAAAAAATAAAATAACTAATGAAAGTTCATAACTTCAAAAGTTCATAAAAACATAAATCAACAATTCCATATAATAAGAAGGTAAAAAAAATGCAATTTCAATTCAAACTACTTAAGCTTCGGTTTCGCGCCGAAAATGATTTGAATTCAATCTTAATGACATGGATGAAACTCTTGTAGAACAACTAGAACACAATGAAAACTAGATCATGTACTATCGGTTTTCGATAAACCGATTTACCGATAAATGTGGTTAAAATCTACTACCGAATTACAGGTAAGTAAAATTCTAAGAACCGGTAATTTCTGTGAATTATTTTTCAGCATTTTTTCATGATAAACTGTGTATTTTGTATTAGTATTCATATTTTATTAAATAGAAAAAAAACAATTGTATGAAAATTTCAATATCTTTGAAAAGGTGCATACACAAAACTGATAATGATAAATTGTTATTATCATTTTAATATTCACAGCTGCGTTCTCCTTAGTTCACGTCGCGCGTCGGCTCAATTGATAGTGCCCGTTCGTCACGGCTAATTTGCATACAAATTAAACTGATACCAGCCAAATAGCTCCGAACTTCTCTCTGTGACATTACTTTCTGGATTTCGTAACGCTTATATGGTTTCTAATTGTTTCCTATTGATTTCCTTCGATTAGCACAGCCGATCTAGTCCCGCTTCTGACACCAGCGACGCCGCTTCACTGCCCGACCTCTTCGAATCGATTCGCGTTGAATTAATCAACGCTTCCTGAACAAACTCTTTATTTATTCCGAGAACTTCGAGTACCTACATCAATTACAATCTCTCACAATAGTTAACTGGTGTAACCCATGAAAGAGTCTTACAAAACAAAATTATTTGAAAGTTGCACATTACTTACCTGTTAAATTGCATTGCAACACTTTTATTTGGTTTTGCATTTTTCACCCCCCCCCCTCCCTGTTCCCAGAATAGGAAGGCTGTTATATTTGAATGCACACAATATACGGGATGAACCTACGAGTATTTATATATGCGTAAAGTTCCTACGACAAATATCAAATGAAATATCAAAAAGCTTGTTGGTCTTGTGGTTAGGACACTCGCCTCGTGATCCAATGGTCGCGGGTTCGAATCTCAGCCCAGACTAGCAAGTTAGTCCTATTTTCATAGCACAAGCGTTTAGCTTAGTTTGAAAATAGTAAGAATATTGATGTGACACGTATTCCGTGATCGTATCTCTATTTATTTAAAAAAAAAAAAAAAATCAAAAATCATTGAGTATCAAAATGTAGAACTCTTTACAACTCCTTGGTGCGGAGTAGATTCGAGAGTGGCTCGATGATCTGGGGGCCACATGAGGGCAAGTACTCTCTTATGGTGGAGAAAGTCCAAAAGAAGTTTCTGAGATATCTCTACATGAGAGAGTACGGGCATTATCCTTGGCTTTACCCAACCGAGTTTCTCCGGGATATGCTTGGCTACAATAGTCTAGAGACTAGAAGGAATGTGTATTCGATTACACATTTTTATCGATTGTTGCGCGGTATGATCGATAATCCTGAAATTATGCAGAGCATTGGTTTGAATGTTCCTGATAATTACATTAGACATCGTCAGCATAGATTGTTTCACATTCCAATATACAGGACCAACCTGCCGATGGTTATGCCTGTTGGAAGAGCCACAGCTATGCTGAACAAAATCGCTTTGGGTATTGATACATTCCATGTGTCTGAGGGGGCTTTCCGAAGCGGGATTCTCCTACACTTTTGACCAGATTTTATGTTATTTTTAATTTATTAAATATTTTTATTTTGATATATGCTTCCTAATATGTATGCCTTAAACATTTTGTTTGTAATGTACATATTATCAAATAAATTGAATTGAATTGAATTGAATCCAACCACCATATTTTATTATTTTTTTAATTTGAATGTCGATATATACCATTCCCATATTTTAAATATTAGTTAACTATCGTATAAGTATCAATCTGATGTTATTGCTTGTTAAAAATTAGCTTATTCAAGTTATAAACAATACTTGAAACTTTTTTCTTGATCAGACAAATAAATAATTTATGGAGTTGGGGGCAGGTTTTGATTTTCAACTACTCAAATATCGAATTTCAATCATTCTTACGAAAATATCGGTTTTAATTTGATCTTTAGACACATTGGATAAAGAAATTAGTAGATATGAACATTAGTATTTATTTTACATAATATTCATCACATCAAAATTGACGAAGTGTACAATGTTATATAACAGGCATCGAGACGTGTAGTAGGAAAGTAATTTCCGTTTTTTTTTTCTGATTTCTTATCATATTTTAATATGAATGAAATTGCGGTTTCGTTGTGTTCATGTAAATATAATTAATGTTCATTTTTCGTTGCGTATTTTCTTAACACCGACGTCAGTTTTATTAATAATATTTCTTGAAATTGGGCTACTGAATTAAGAGTAATAAGCAAATAAGAGCAAGAATTTTTAAGGGCTCAAAATGGATGGTAAAGCAGCAGAAACTGCTCTGATGCCCAACTTATTTCCAGATATAAAATCCCCAGATATAAAATGATGCATCAGTGTTGCATACGGTTTAATCTTTCGATTATGACAATCTCGACAACAGCAATTTTCGTAAAGCAAAGTAACAAGCGTTTCATTATTCGATCCTGCTATTTATTGAAGCTATACTTCTTTTGGCAAAAATTGTAAAGTATGTTGTACACGCAGCATGTAGCGGAACATGCGAACGACGCCGTATTGAAGATTTGGCAGCTCTCAGATTACGTTTACATGCAAGTACACGGATGTCTCATTCATTTTTTAAGAATGTTTTTGTTTTTCACCACGCCAAAAACGATTAAAAGCTATATTCGAGAAATTATTTATTGCAAAAACGACGTGATTGTCAGATATTCATTTTCAAAACGTCATCTTCAATAAATAATTATAATAGGTACATTAATTTGCATAGTGTGCAATAAAATCAATATCAATGAAAAAAACGTATTGAATTGGCGATTGAAGCAATGCAAATAAAAACCATAAATCTACCGTTCAGTATAGAATATTGAGTGATTGCATGTCTACATAACTGTGAGTAAACGAGACCAAATAAATTTCATCATATCAGATTTATATAAAATTTTGTTATATCTACAAAATTTTCTGTATAAAAAAATGTAGAATGCTCTTCACAGTATGTTCCTACTTGTCAAATTTCTTAATAAATCAGAGTATACCAAAACATTTGAATTTATTTATTACTAGCTGTTCATACCCGGCGTTGCACGGGTTAAGGATTAAGTTGAAAATAAATTTGTGGGGGGAAACAAAGGTTCGATTCGAACGGTATAGATTTGCATCTAAAATATATCAGGAAGAGAGTAAAGGGTAAAAGGGAAGGGAGGAAATGTCACCTGTGTTACCCGCCGTGTCCTAAAGAATAAGTTTCCAAATTTTGAGTCCGATCGGTCGAACGGTACAGATTTGCATCGAAAAAATATCGTGGGGAGGGGAAGGGGTAAAATAATAGGGAGGAAATGTCGCCTATGTTACCAGCCGGGTTTAAAAGCATAAGTATGCAAAATTTGAATCGAATCGGACAAACGGTGTAGATTTGTATGGAGAACAGACAGACAGACAGACATTGAGTTTTATAAGTATAGATTTATTTGCGTCCGTTACATTATTTGTGGCTGTTACATTATTGCAAATAAATATGTATTTGCAGGCAAATATACAAATACCGTTTAAATATTAGGTCCTTACTTATGAAATTGGCGTTTTGCCGTACTGGCAAATTTGATCTCAAATATCTTCTCTTTGATTAGGAATTCCAAATCCAAATTTATACAGCTATTTACTCATGTATTTGTGTTTTGAAAATTATAATTCATTTGTTTTTTCCTCAATTGTTTTTTTCTTTGCGTCACTCAGTTTACAAAATGAAAAACTTGAGATATCGCGTTATTTACGAGTACGAGTTCTACCGTGGCACCAGTGCTGCAGAAACGGCTCGAAGGATTAATGATGTGTATGGCGACGGTGCCGCAAAAGAAAACACAGTGCGTTTTTGGTTCCAATGTTTTCGTTCTGGAAATTTTGACCTGCAGAACAAGCCCCGTGGACGGCCGGAGACCAAAGTTGATAATGAAGAATTGAAGGCTATTGTGGAAGCGGATCCATCGCAACCCACATCCGAGTTAGCTGCAGGCTGCTGTGTTAGTGATAAAACTGTTTTAATCCACTTGAAGCAAATTGGTAAGGTGAAAAAGCTTGAAAGGTGGGTACCTCACGAATTGAGTGAAGCAAATCAACAAACGCGCGTTGACTGCTGTGTTGCATTACTCAATCGGCACAATAATGAAGGGATTTTAAATCGAATCATTACCTGTGATGAAAAGTGGATCCTGTACGATAATCGGAAGCGCTCATCGCAATGACTGAACCCTGCCGAACCAGCCAAACCATGCCCCAAGCGAAAATTGACTCCAAAAAAGTTACTTATGAGCATTTGGTGGACTAGTGCTGGTGTCGTTCACTACAGCTTTCTTAAATCTGGCCAGACGATTACGGCAGATGTCTATTGTCAGCAACTGCAAACCATGATGGAAAAGCTAGCTGCTAAACAACCGAGGCTGGTTAATCGCTCTAGGCCACTGCTGCTTCTGATAACGTTAGACCACACACTGCACAACAGACGGCTACCAAATTAGAGGAGCTTCAATTGGAATGTCTAAGACATCCACCGTACTCTCCGGACCTTGCCCCAACAGATTACCATTTTTTTCGAAATTTGGATAACTTCTTGCAAAGGAAAAAATTCAACTCCGATGGGGCAGTCCAAACCGCATTCAAAGATTTTATTGATTCCCGTCCGAATGGTTTTTTTAGTAAAGGGATCGATGAACTACCTATGAGATGGCAAAAGTGCATTGATAGCAATGGTACATACTTTGATTAAATAAATATATTATAATAAAAAAAAATTGGCTTTATGTTTCTCCCATACTAAACGCCAATTTCATATGTAAGGACCTAATACAATACAGTTTACACAACACGTGATAACGTGAGCATACTACGACTATGAAATATATATAAAAATGACTAAGTCAATATTGTTGCTTGTTGGTAAACTATGATAAATGTTTTTGGTCAGATACAAAATCATAGTTTCAATATTGTGCACCTTTGTTTTAGAAAAAAATTCTCCAAATTGATTATCTGGGTTCTTTTTCCACATTGATGTGATTCGTATGTGATCAGTACAGACAGATATTCATAAATTAACTTAATGATTGACGAATTGACGAAATGTACAATGTTATATAATAGGATTATTATTATTATTATTATTATTACATGATTGTTTTGACACCATAAATCAATGAGAATAATCCCGAAAGGCAGAATGGAGTAAGAACCGGGGATTACATACACAAAACTATTACGTACCACAGACCACCAAAATATATAGATATATGTACAAACATAAATTTCTTGGTACACGATCGGTTTCGCAGCAGGCTCCAATACGTTTGATTTGTTTGAAAAAATTATACTAAATTGTAAATTTTGAAATATTTATGAAAAGGTCAAACTAAATATCCCATCCCAATTATAATAATTTCATTGTCTGTCTGTCTGTCTGTCCCCGAGACTTCGTGTAACGTCCGCAACTTCTTATTATAGTATAAAATATTTTTTCCTTTTTTTATAGTAATTTTTTTCATCTATATAGTTAAAAAAAAATTGGTGGGTTAGAGCTAGTATACTCTTAAAAAGTATAATAGCTCAGTAAATAAGTCGCGATTTATTACAAAAGAACATTTTTACTAGAAGAGACGTGGCTTGGAACAAAAATTTTTTAAGAAAGTAACCCATAAAAACCATGTTTTTATTATACTCCCTTTCTTTGTAAAATATAACAACAATCAAAGACGAATTAAAACATATAACATAGCACTAAACTTACAGTAATTTAATATAATTCTAAAATGTCACATGTTTTGAGCTATGATAAGACACTTCATGCTTTGAAGATTAAATTCTAAAAACATTTGTCAGTCAATTTAGATTTTCGACATTCGTTTTCATATTAGTGAAGTAGCTATTATGTATACCGACGGAGTAATTCAAATTTAGAAAATATTCCGCAACGTTATCGGGCCGCCGTTGCTAATCAAACTTTTCTATTGATTCCGATTTGAAAAAAAAAAAAAAATTCTAAAAATCCGAAATTATACTATAATTATTAAATTTTTTTAACGAAAATTTAATAGATCTTCTTGATCGTCGCCACAAGTCTACTTGCCAAATCCAGCTCGATTGGATCACGGGAAAAGGGTCAAAAATCGATCCAAAGTTTTTTTTGACGGCAAGCCGGCAAGTAAGCAAGCAAGCAGACGCCACGAGTTAATGTAAAGGGAGTAAAAATTAAAAAAACAACGTCTATTGTAAAAAATACGTTTTATTTACTAAGGGATTTAATTATGAAAGAATAAACACCTTAACTTTGTGTATATAACTATATAACTTAAAAATGTGCCCTAAATGTAGGCGAGCGGGGACATACTTCCAACGTAACTCAAGACCCTCCTTAGTTCATTGCAGTATGATTTTTTACTCTGTGTTGCATACATAAACAAAAGCGGAATGATTTTTAATCGATATTGTATGTATTTTCGCTCTGAATTTGAAATGGGTTTACTCCCATCGTCGCCAGTCTGACGGCGGTCAATTCAAAAATTCCGCTGAACTCGACCATTTCCTGTTTACTGTCGGTTGGCATCGGCGCTCTTTATCTTACGGGGAAACTGCAAACTCGGCTAAATAAAAATGTGCCGCACACAAAGGAACTCTCGGCGGGAGCTTTTTCTATTAAGGGAGCATGGGAGGAATGTAGGCCACAGCGGCCACCGATCAATTAAACATAAACAGATAATAGATAGCTGCATACCTAGTTAAAATTATAATTAATTCAGTTTCTCAGCGGCGTAGCCATTTACCGGGGGGCCAGAATCAACTTTAACGGGTGTGGTGGGATAGCTCGAGCATATTGGGCCAATTTGGCCGATGTTATCTATCCCCCACTATGGACACCCACCCATCGAACACCACAGGCAGATTCGTGTAAGAGAAATTATTGATCAAAAGATGCGCGAGAATAAAACCCTTCGTACTTGTATTTATTTCAATGTTTATTCATTGCTATTACATACCGTAGTTCACTAGATCAAAGCGAGCGACGGAATGTCGTGGTTCGCCCTTACTGCACTGCCCCACTAAGCTAAAAAGCAGTATCTCCATTTAAAAAATTACTTAGTTAATCAAGGAAATGTGAATGGAGCAATTTCTATCATTCAAATGATTATTACTCGTAGTTTATTTTTTCGCTTAGTCAATAGATATTAAATTAATACAGATATAAAAAGGTTATTTTATTATTATTTTAAGTTATTTTTATATAGTTCGAAGCTTAAAACTGCAAAAAACTACTTTTGTATACCCCAGATAGATATACTGCAAATTAAAATTGCTTATATTTTAATATTTTTATGGAAACATGGCAAATAAGCTTATTTACAAAGGTAAAATATGACATAAAGTATCCAAAACCACAAAAAAAAACATTTTTCAAAAAGTTCGGATTTACTGCCTTTAAGGTTAGTGGGGCGGTGCAGCCTATGCCGACGGCTAATATCAGCTCTCGGTGTTGCTAGGACGTGGCGTCCGGCATATCGACGGCTCCTACGTATAATATCGTAACCCACAAATCGAAGATTTTGAGTTCTTTGTGTATACACATGTGTATTTAATTATATCTTTAATTCCAAGAAGGAAAAATATATATTTTGCAATAAATAACGTTTTATTATTATAAAAAAAAAAAATTTTCGTTCTAGGAATTAAATATATAATTAAAAACATATGAAATACAGAACAAACTCAAAATCGTCGCTTTGTGGGTTACGATATTATACGTAGGAGCCGTCGATATAACAAAACTAAAATTTAACAAAAACCAAATTTGCAACAATTACAGTATTTAGTAAAAATCTTTATGATTAATAAATATGTATCTTCTTCCTCTTCTCCCTGGTTTCATCCCAACTGAATATCGTCGGCGACTGTTGGAGTCAGATCTCCTCGTTCCATACGTTATTTTATCATGGATAGCGTCACCCTATCCATGCTTCTGTATCTGACCATCCCTTCACACCACCCATAAAATTTTTTGGTTTCCTCTGGATGTAATTCTGGAAAGATCCACGGAGATCACCCGATTAACAATGTGATCGGATACTCTGCGTCCAATGTGACCATACCATCTCAATTGCCTTTCTTTCATCTTGTTACTGATGTCTGTGACACCCAGGCTTCCACGAATGCGTGAACTTTTTATTTTGTCTCTTAGGGACACTCCATATGACCATCTCAGCATGCACATTTCAGTTGTTTCCAATTGCCTATTGTAGCTGTACGTCGTCCAGCATTCAAAACTAGAGAGGAGGGAGGGTCTGAAGGGTAATAAATATTGTGATTCGATTAGATCCTCCATCGCATAAGGCAGGACAATATTTCTGAAAATCAGGGCCCTAAATGAAGAAGAAAATCGTGTCCTATGAACCATAAAAATGGTTTAACATTCAAGAGTGGAGCTTTTGATGATTGTCAACATGACAGCTAATATTCGTTGAACGAATAAGACACGAGGAGAAGAAAAAATGCTTATTTCTGCCTTCGCTTCTGCCGCCTTCAATACAATTATATCTTCCACAACACAGTTGAGTTATAATAGATCATAACACTTCTTATAGATAATATCTTGAAAAATCATTATAAATTACATAATGTACTTCGCACATTATCAATCATAGCAACTAGACCTTAATCCTTTTAATCGGAGTTTCAAATTATTTATCATTATCTATTTAAATATACAGATGTATATTTATAAGATCCTGTCACACTAATTCCCTACCGAACTTAGTGATACGCGGAGCATTATTGGTGACATGCGGACAAAGTTCAAATTTCCAAAATATTTTATACACGATTTACGTTAAATTTACTAGATTTAATTAAAATTCACTAACACCACTGAGGGTTATTAACTCGTCGAGAGTTTTCCGAGGCTTGACTTGCGGTAACGTTACGTTGTTTTCTTTTTATGGGGTAGGGAGGTTAGCTTCAACCTGGGATTTTCCGTTGTTCTCGTCTGGTTGGTTTCGGTTTTATTGATTTTTATTTTTTTCGTTGGTTGAATTTCATCGAATCAACAATAACATATCTTAGCAATGATTAGAGAAAATCGCAGCTACGGAAGATGCGTATGTATCTATTTTTTAAATTTTTAAAAGAATTTACCCAGCTTTTCAAAAGAATAGGACACATATTTAAAAACGTTGTCGTCGATATACTAAATCATTTTATAAATTATAATCAAATCAAATTAATATCATGAATAATTTCTCCAGTAATTTGAAAGGTAATGAATTACTCGCCAGCAAAGGAGATTTCAGAACGACAATTCGGTGTACTTTTGCGGTTACTTTTATTAACGACAGATAAACACTAAGTACAAAATAATTCAATGTTCACGGAGATGTACCGAAACAACAAACGGACGTTCCGTTCCTTCTTCTTTGAGCTTCAGATACACTTTGGAGACCAAAGGGTCGTCGTAGGGCTTATTTATATCCATTATTCTTAGGATAATAGACCAATGGAAATTTCTACATGATTAGATCCGCGTAGACGGGGTAAACTAACTAATTAACTAACTAACCATCACGCCGTTTCCCTGAAGGGGCAGGCAGAGAAGATAGAACGCCATATTCTTCAATTTTAGCACACCACTTTTGCTTCGGCTACATTCATACATCTTCTTATACAAGTTCTACGGTTGTTAAGGCTTTTAAAAAGGCCATCCTCAAATATTTGTAGTATCTGATCGTGCCAGGTCTTTCGCGGACGCCCTCTATTCCTGTATTTCTATACCTATAAAAATAATTTTTTGTTTGGATTCACAGCCGTTTACAGAGGACACAATTAATTATTAATAATTTAAGGTAACAGACGAAAATAAAACTATTAAATATAATAAAACATAAATATAATCCAAACCGCCCTCAAATCGTTTCTTGATGATGAGGGTTAAAGTTGATAACGTAAAGTACCATCGAAATGTGAGTACTCAACAGATACATAACAAATGCAAGGAGATTGCAATTGCAAAAATAATATTAAATGTAGATATTATTCACATTTTTTTTTATTATATTAATAATATATTAACAAATTTCTACCCACTTGATCCCGACGCATTTTAAAACTACTAATATGTATGCTAATCGATTTCACTAGGTTATGTCCAGTTCACAGCGGTGTACGCGGTCATGACCTTAAAATCTATTTTTCAATGTTGAAATGACTAGGGAAGATTCGGGAATTAGTGAAATAAATTAGTTAGTCTCGACATTTTTAAAAATGGCCGGCCGGTTATATGAAACCTCGTAATATGAAAGACTTTAATATTATCGTATTTATAATAAACATACTTTACAACAGCAAACGTAGCGTAAGATGCTGATAAGTTACTACAGGTCGACAACAATCAAAAGACCATTCCCTAGCTTTGTCCGGTAAGAAGAAAGCGGGGAAAGTTGCCTGGCAAGCCCTATGATACAAGCCTCAATATGATATTCCAAATAAATAAAAGTTGAAAAAAGGTTACTTACTTACTAGAAAAACTTATTTTGTGTTCATATTTTGCATCGTAACAACACACATATTTTTTGCGCACATTCTTTTGAATGCGGTCTAGCTACAGCACAATGTAATCATTGATAGATATTTATTTATTCATTTCTCCACACATAATGCCTACTCATAGTCATTTGACATAATTCATATCAATCTACAATCAAGTTTTTTTTTTATAATAACAGGATGTGTTCATTTATTATCAATTATCATGATAATAACATCTCTTGATAAGTTTACATCGTATAAATAACAACTCCACTTTCTTTGATAATATTTTTATCTTTGCTTTTCATATAAGATTTATATGTCGACGTGTCCACGTATGTCATTAACTAATCTGTATACACCTTTTCTATTTCACAGTATTACAATTGTTTTATCGTGCACTCAAAAATACCGCCCTCAAGGTCGGGAGTACGTGGATCATTAACGATTTTCATGCTAATCGATGACCTTTGCATGAATCATTGGTCAATGACTGATAAATTATTTTGAAAGGCGCGCATCTTATCATTTTGCTTTTAATCATAAGTACAAACCCATCTTAAAACATTATTAATTCAGTGGTAATGAAGAAACATTTTATTAAGAATGTGTTACCTTGTTGTGTATAATGATTGAAGGCATAGTTTTAAAATTCTAAATAAACTAAGATATAGTTATAAGTTTTATATCCTGCGATACGCTCTTGAGAAATAGTCGTTCTGATAAAGGTACTACAGAAAAGCATTTGGAATCATTTGCTTCGATCTGAAGCATTTTTGACAACTTCCTGTGGTGAACCAATGGTTGCAATCTTTAGCATCTTTAGATCTTCGGAGATCCTTCGCGGAGTAGTTTCTTGACTCTGCCATCCTTACGTCTTATGAGACGTCCGAAGCATTGCAGTAGACGTTTTATATTGTGGAACTCATTGTGGAGCTCCACTATCTCAGACTCTACAAAAAAATTGGGAAGGCCAGTCACACCGCTTAGTCTTGGGGTGACATGTCAAAATATCGCCTGGAAATTGTACTTTTAATAGTTTTTTAGGTCATGCTCTAAGACGTGACAAAAAAATATTTTCGCCAAATAATTTTGGGATAACTATCATGTATATTATTTGTAAACTTATAACAAAATAACATTTCTTTATGAGAGCATTATAAATAATAAAGAAAACATTATTTTTTCGAATAATTTTTTCCTAAATAACAAATTCCATTCCAACTAAATGTTTATTAAAATTCAAGACACTTAAACTAAAAATTGCATTGTCTCGAAATATCAATAACATATATTATTAATATAATAAAATGAATGAAAAATCGAGACCACTTTCTGCCTTCAAATTTTTGTACAGTTAGTTAGTCATATTTTTTGACAAGGTAGTTAATATTTTTTTAAATATTTCTGCATTATTAACTCAAAAAAGTAAATTTTTGACACGTCTAAGACTAGGGGTGGGTAGTGTTTACCTTAGTGGAGCTGGTAATGTTTCTGTGTTGCAAAATTTTCTTCATTTTGTCCATCGCTGACCGTGTCATCGTATTTCTCCGGCGCTTGAAGTTAAAGCTATTTTAGTTTTTTCGACCATTAATTTTTAGACCTTTTACTGCATTATTTGCCAGTAAGTTGTCAGATTAGAAGTTACGGATTATTATTGACGTTGATCGTTACGATAAATCATTATTCTTACCATTAGTTAACTGACGTTGTTTCTGTATATCTGTATATATTTGTTATATGCCGTTAAAATTCTTAATGAATTGTGGAACTTCCTGTCGCTGATCAAACATTCACAATCCTCGCGGAGAAGAGCACCTCGCTACATTCACTACCGAATACCCGCATTGAAGTGTATTTGGAAACGTCAGTAAAGTGTATTTTATGTACATAGATCAAAGATACGTTATCCGAAAGATAAAAAAGAGTACAAAATAATACGTCATCTTTTAATCCAGGTACTTGAACATTATCTCTACAAACGTCAATAACATTTTATATGGATTTTAGTAATTCGAATTTAGAATTCAGTTTTTCTTATGATATTGATAATTATTAAACTACTAGCTGTGCCCGCGCGGCTTCGCACGCGTAGGTTTTTAGTACACTGTTTGGATCGTTATAGAACTTTCGCGAACTTTCAAGAAATTTATCGAATGTAAAGGAACCTTCTAGACACACCGACACATTCCGCCGCTCAGTTTATAACCTTGTAGAACTTTCGGGAATTTTCTAAAACCTTCTCCTTCCAGAACTTTCTAGAGCAGTTTTTTTCGGAACCTTCTAAACTCACCGACACAGTCGGCGTGTCACGTCACCCACCCCCACCCACGCTCAGCCACCCCCACCAAACTCGCATACTTTCGATGTGACACCATAACCACCAGGGGGTGGTGGTTGGCGGGTAGGGAAACACGGGTTTCTTTATATATTGATTTATATTAATATTTTTATTTTTAAGAAGAAAAAAAAAGAGTTATATAGACAAATAAATAACATTTTTTTAAAAATATATAAATTTGATGATAAGATTCGATAAATAAGAAGTCGTGGAAAGTTATTATCTAGTTGTTTTATCGATAAATACTTCTTAGGACCTTCCGAAAAACATACATAGAAGGGTTTCCGAATAGAAAAATCTAATAAATCTTTTAACATAATTAGATTCTTCTTCTTCTCCTAGTGTTGTGTCACGTCCCCCCAACGTTGACTATCACTTGAAAGTAGCTCCCCCTATATCTAGCGGCTCGAAACAGCTTTTCCACCGTCCTCATTCTTGTCCAATTCCTGAATTCAATTCAGCGAAACATCGAGATTTGCTTCTCAGTTAAATATACGCTTCGAACAAAATATTATTATAAATATTATATATAAATTGAAAATTATTAATAATCAGGTCCTTTTTACATATAGTCATCTTATTATTTATTCATTTCCCATGTATCATTTTTATTGTCTATACATCAATTTTTATTTCAGTTCGATTTAGATCAGGACCATTGGCCCTGAAACATGTTAATATTTTTAATAAGTAAGTGGTAAATAAATAATAAATACACTGAAGCGACCAAGAAACACGCAGCTTTACCGCCTTGCTGTGTATCTGTCTCATTATCTCAAAACTATGATTTGTCTGGTGACACGTGACACACCTGCACAAGGTGTTCTAGGTGTCTCCATCGCGTACAGCGTCTGCATTCTATCAACCACCAACAGGAACTCCACGACGACGTGGACTACTGCAGCGATAGCTCGTTAGGCCCGGCACAATGGGCTGGTGTCACTCGCGTCCGCTGTCACTCGGTGGTCCATCGTGGGAGGCTGAGCAGCACGCGTCTGATAAAGGGGCGAACGCCATCAATTAATGGTGGGAAAAACTGGTTTCAAAAGCAAACTTGTGCATTACGTCCAGTTAGCCAAGATCTAAGGTGTTTATTTATATGGTAAACTATAACCAAGGAAGGAAGGTACGATACTATGGTGGTGGTCGATTATTTTTCAAAATTTACCATCGAGCTTCAGCTGCTACGTTTTCAAAATTTTTAGGAACATTATGAATAAACTCTAATCAGTACTCACAAAGTAAACTGAAAGCAGTTAAATTATGGGGTATAAAATCAAAAGTAGCAGATCCAAAAAAAAAAAATTACAGCCACCGAGGATTACTAATTTATAATGTACTGAATTCAAGATTTTCTGTATCTAATTAACTAACTAACTTACCATCACGCCATTTCCCCGTGGGGGTAGGCAGAGAGGATAGAGCGCCACACTCTTCTGTCCTGACATACAACTCTTGCCTCATCCACATTCACACATCTTCGCATGCAAGCTCGCCGGTTGTTGAGGCTTCTAACGGGACCATCTTCCAGTATTTGGTTAATCTGGTCATGCCACGTCTTCCGCGGTAGCCCTCTCTGGAGCCATCAACACTTGCATTATATATCTTTCTTACCATTCTTTCCTCATTCATTCTCTCAACATGCCCAAACCATCTGAGCGACCCTTTTTTAATTCTATTAATTATGCTAAGATCAGCTTTACATTCATTCCTAATATCTGCATTCTTTACTCTATCATAAATTGATTTGCGTCTGAGGGATCTCATCTCCACTGCATTCAATCTAGTTTCGTTCCTCTTCTGCGAGCTCCAGGCTTCGCTTCTACACATCAATGTTGGTACCAGAATTCCATTAAGTACCGCTAATCTATGTATCTATACCTTCCAATATCATGTTTCATGTAAATTGATAGGCTATGCATCCTATAAAATCTCGAATTCAGTACATTATAAAGTAGTAATCCTCGATGATTGCACTAATTTTCCTTTATACCTATTGCTGCCTTTGCTTGTATACCCCGCAATTGAGACTGCTGAAGCGTATGCAAGTTCGTGGATTGTTGAGGCTTCTAACAGGACCATCTTCAGTATCTAGTATCAGTATCAGTATCATTTAACACGACCAAAGCGACTCTTTTTATTATATTCACTGCGCTAAAATCGGCATTACTTTCTTTCTTATTATAGAATTATTATATTGGTTATAAAATGATGATACGTATTTGCATCATTCAAATTTGCGAATAATAAATTAAATTTGTACACTGATTACGTAATACTTTCCAGTAAGTGATTGGCAAACTTCACTTAGGCGCAACACCTTCGCTGGGACCACTCTTGAGCAGGCTCTGGATGAGGCAATCCGACCAATCACGTCGATCGCGTAATAGAAGCAGCATGAGGAATGGTGATTAATGAAGCGTAATCGTTGTTGATTGCCCCTTCGGGTTAAATATGGCGTGATGGTGACTGAAGAGAAGTAGACCAACATTTCTTCAATCTGTAATGGTTGAAAAAACGATGCAACAAAAAATGGGGTAACCACAGTTGCGGAGAACTATACTCGTGTTTTTGTTATTAATTGCTTATAATTTAGAGTACTGTCATCAAATTAATTACTTTATAAATCCTAGAGACCTCATTTTATCGAGAGATTG
The DNA here is from genome assembly GCA_016648135.1 of Agrypnia vestita. Classification (NCBI taxonomy): domain Eukaryota; kingdom Metazoa; phylum Arthropoda; class Insecta; order Trichoptera; family Phryganeidae; genus Agrypnia; species Agrypnia vestita. Next base: position 151,710 of record JADDOH010001557.1, read on the forward strand.
TTTTTTTCCGGTCGTCAATTGGGCAATGGGCAGTTATAGTGTCCACCCGTTAAAAATTTCGGTACTTTTAGTATTTTCTTATTTACAGCCGACACCCATAAAATAGTAATAACGACTTTTTTCAAAATATTTTAACAATATTTTTTACATTTCCCCTGCCAGCAGTTAATGGTACTATTTTAAACCCTGGCGATCGTACTGGGTGGAACATTAAATGGTTCGCGTCTTTGCTAAGTCCTATATGTACTGTATTTTGACCGGTCATGCAGGCTGGGCGGTAACAGCATCGTTAAATTGCGGCCGTTTCGGGTTTGCTGGCCCGGGATTGGAGCTCCGTCTCCGATCGTTTAATTTCGTTTTTTTAGCCGTGAAATCGAACGAAATTACGGACGTTACACTGACAGACAGGCAGACGGACGGACAGACAACGATATTATTATGTTTGACTAATCCATAAAAAACGTACTTTTCATTATAAATCCTTTATAATATGCGAGGTCTCCGTTTCCATTTTATTATACTTTTGTTTTCTTGACCAAGGCTCGAATCTATAGACAATTAAAGCACCTACGTCTTAAACGTGTAAATTTGTGCTGAAAATTACGCTTTAAAGGCATACCTTACTCTTTAAATCATTAAGTATTGACTCTGTATTCAGGCTAAGAGGTTAATTTGAATCACTTTGGTACTTAATTAAATTTAAGATAATCATGAAAATCGTTTCCACAGTATTTGTATTAATTATTTATTATTAATTATTACTATCAAAAATGAAACAACAAAAAAAACAAAAACTAATTCCTGAACGTACAGGACGCGACGACACACTCTGATTACCTATATCTGGTCCCTCTGAGGTCAGAAGATACATTTTGTCAGCGTAATCCGTCGTGGCATGAGTGAACAGGATATCCGCCACTTTGATACTTCTTTTAATTTAAAGAACGATACAGAAGGCAAATTGACATGCCAAACGAACTTTTAATTGTCTCCAAAACATAGATACATGTATATACTTTATATGAAAGATGTCAAAATTGATTATTCATTTTTAGCAATTGAGAATATATAAATATAGCATTCACTTCAAAAAATACGTCGTGATTTTATTAATAAATAGACAACAATGAATTGTTGTCTATTTATTAATTAATAAATAGACAACAATGTTCCTATGAGTAGCTATTTAGTGGTCATATTGTTCAGTGGACGAAACTGCTCAGAAAGCAATCTGTTTTTGCAATAATTCAAAAATGTTAAATAATATTAGATTTTTATATCTGTCGATTCTATTAGCATGGTGAGAATAAATGTTAGATAATGAATGCTATGTTTTTTTTGCATAAGATATAGTAAGTTTCCTTATTACTCTTGCATATTTAAAACTTAAATGTGATGATTTAATTGTTTCCATAAATATTCATAAAGTTTAATTTCGTATAGTAAAAATTAAATTTTGCATAATGTATATTATTATATAATAAATTTTTAATCATTTCTATTGATTCAGACATTTGAGCAGACCCGAGTTAAAAGCAAATAACGAAGTTCTAATTTAATTGGTTAAAAGTTTACAATTTTTTTCTTTTTCTTTTCCAAAGATCTGTCGTCTATTTTTTTTAAAAAGAGTATGCATGCATGTAATAAAATAGTGCGACATGTATTACATGTCGCACTATTTTACTATTTTAAAGTCGTTTTAGGTATTATCTAACATAGAATCGTTGATAAACTGGGAGACATTGAAAAGTGCGAAAATTTGCTTGGTACATTTTACCCATTACCTTTCAGACGAGCTGCTTTTGAAGAGTGTAAACACTATCATTTTTAGACATTTTTAGTTCATATGGATGTTAAAAATCTGTGTAAACATTCTGAAGTGTAAATACATCCTTCTAGGAAGTGAAACAAGAAATCAATACACATGTTGGAACACTTGGCTATTAAATTAATGACTTCTTTGTTCAGATACATTTCTCAATAAGCACGTAAGACAGACGCGCACCAAATTAAGCAAAATAATTAAAATATCTACGAAATTTTAATATCTCAAAAATTTCAGCGACAAATTGAGAAAAATGACAATACCAGGAAACATGGAAGCACATTTTTCTTGGAACACCTTGTTTTTAAAATATTAGTATTTTTCTTTAAATATAATTTAATACAGTCAGTGATAAATTATATTAGGTACTCCCTTTTAAACGATAAAGAATAAAGGGGCCACGCACTATTAATTTTGCAATCGTAAATCAATTAAATACATATATCATAGTTAAATTATTTTTCCGCAGGGGTTGTGAAAGAGGATAGAGTGCATTCAATTATGTACCAATTTTGCTTCGTTCACTTCTGGTCTGTCTGAGCGTGAGCAGAGCTTCCTTTCTCCCTTCCACTTAGAATCATCTCAGTGCGCTCTGTCCATCTTCGATCCTTAATCCTGTCAATTTATCCCCGTCCCTCATGAGTCCAGCGATTTGCGTCGGATTTAACTATTATTTTAATAAATTTTAAATATTTTTTTAAAGATCTTCACCAACACTTACCACTCCCATCAATACAGAATAGATATTCAAAAGTATTAAAATTGGGTTTTCACTTAATAAAATTTACTCGTAAATTAATCCACCGTTTAAAAACCGCCTAGTAAATTTAGACATTTTGTCTTATTTTAGAGCAAATGTACGATAAATTATGCATATTCAAAATACGTAGGGTTATTTTTTCACACCACAAAGCATCTGAGCACACATAAAAAAAGATTTTTAAATATTAATTCAACAGTACGCACAAATATCCGTGTCTAGTGTCGCGTACATTTCCACTTCACACAATGTCTCGCAGTCGAGTAATTTTTGTTTTTAGTACCACAGCAAACACATGACATAAGTTGAATAAATTCTTCCTACCAGGAAGTAGTCACATGAGACATCAACTCTATATTTAAACAGTTGGCTGAACATCTCTTCCTCTTACTCCTTGCCAACTCAGTAATATTGTTTTGATCAATAACTTTGTTTGTGCACAAAATGCATTGTTCATCCGTCATTTATTATTAAAATTTCTTAACGCACTAAAAAAATATATTCACGATGTTGTATCAATACATTTCTATTCTAAGAGCGTCTTTCGATTCTTTTAACTTTCTTTTAAAAACTCTTAATATTTCTTTTTTTATCGTCACTTTATTTTCTTATTTTTAACGATTCAACAGGCCAAGAGGCCCAATTACTGAAACTAAACATACCACAAAACATCCAGGATTGAGTATATCACATATAATACTATTTGTGGCCTTACCGGGAATAGAACCCGGATCCCTCTTATTTATCAATTCTACTATTTATTTATTTATTAATATGGAGTATTCATAAGTTCACAATTTCGATAGCACAACAAAATCTTGAATTATTTTAACTGAAACTCAATTACGACCGACTCCTGTAAAAATATAATTTTAAATCCCAAAACGCTAATCTAACCAACAGTGAGGCAGGAAAATAAACAATAAACAAAAAAGAGAAACGAAATATAAAAAGTAATAAGCACATAATAATAAAAACAAATAACTTGTAAAACAACACTGTCTCAAACATCGCATTCTTGGCAGTGTTTGAACTCAAATTGAATATATCAATACCTACTTATGCGGTTCACTAGCTCGTTACAAGACCTACCTGCTAGTAAAATTAAGGTGTTTCCCTGCGATCTCGTATGATATTTCGGAATTGAAAACGGATGCGACTCTCGGATGGACTTGAATATTCAGGGATCCTGATGCTAATATTTTCCAGTAGATATGGACAGTTAGTTTTGCCTGAGATTAATTTTATTAAAAACAGTATGTCGGAATATTCTCTTCTAAGATTCAATGGGTGTAGAAGATTAGAGGTATTTCTTGATTCAATTGTCTTCTACTCAAGAACTCTAAGAGAATTCTGCACCAATATATGCACCAAATATTGGGAATTTCAAATGACCGATCTATATTCCATCCGATCCATACTCAACCGTTGTTTAACATTTTTTTATAGCTTTTATTTTTCTTCGTTCTAAGTTTCGTATTATTCCAGAAACATTGTATCATCAGTATCACGGCCGTCTAAGATCATAATAATATGATAATATATTCACTTAACGTGTCACATAAACAACGTATTGATTAGGGTACATATTTTTTCATTGATCGTAATAATGAGCTTGTTTTGGCATTAATAGCGCATCTGCAGTAGACTCAAAAATATGTAGTTGTACACACTAATAATACATGATAATACACTTGTCTAGTGACCAAGTGGTCCGGGTTCGACCCTCATCCTCTCATCCAGGTGTGTTTTCGTATTTCAAGAACTAGTCATTAAATATAATAATAATAAAAATGCATAATTTGAATAGCGCTATTTTCGTGAAAATTACACTTTAAGGATGCTTTACATAAAATCTCTTTGGTACCATATATTAGTATTTAAAATTGTAAACCTATGGAAATCATTTTTCAAAAACTTGTCTTTTCAGTATTTTTTAAACAATTTTCCGATGCACTATTCCGTATTACGGAGGCTAGAGCATTCGTATCACATTTACTAAACTTAGTATTCACGTTTGTTGGTTGGTTCTACAACCTTTTCTATAGCTGAAATAGACGCTGACCTCAGAGTTTGGTCAGACTTCTACTATTCAATAATATATTTACTTTCAATCATAAAACCTTCATCGCTAAATAGACAGACTTCAATTTTTATTTTTTTTATTAATTAAGCGTGGTTATATTTCCTTCGATTTTAATCCGAATTAATCATTCTCTTTGATTATAATAATAAAAAAATATACTTTATTAAAAATCATCTCAAGGGCGCTTTACACAAAAACTATCCTAGTACATATTTAAAATTGCGAACATATGTAAATGATTTTTAAAAAAAGTACGTTGATGTCATTCAACGTGTTGTACTTAATTCACCTAGTAAAATATACATTCCAAACAGTAATAACTTATATACGTTCATGTTATTGTTTTCAGCGGGTATATGAAAAGTGTCTTCAGATCCTCTTCAGATCCTCTTCTACAATATATTTAGGTACTTGGACTTTCCACTGAGATTTTCGTGATTCTTGCGACACTGATCATTCTGAGCTGCAAGTACTGGCAGAGTAAGGTATCAATTAACTAACTTACCATTACCCCATTTCTCCGTGGGGATAGAGATGATAGAGCGCCACACTCTTCTGTCCTGGTACACAATTCTCGCCTCATTCATGCAAGCTCGCCGGTTGTTGAAGCTCCTGACAGGATCATCTTCGAGCATGTATCTGGTTAATTCTCGTCTTCTCTTTCTGGCGCCGCCAACTTGTGTCGTATATCTTTATTTTCATCATTTCCTGATTCATTCGCTCAACAAGCCCAAACAAACTCAGCGATCCTTTATTAATTATATTTACTATGCTAATATCAGGTTTACATTCTTTCCTAACTTGTTCATTCTTTACTCTATCATAAATGGATTTTCTACACATCATCTATGTGATTACATTATAAATTTACTTTCGTTCTTCTTCTGCCAGCTCCAGGCTTCAATTGACGTATCACTATTAGAAACTACCTTATTCCTTGCAGACACCCTCCTCTAGATATTTTTCTTAGCCTTCCCTCTTCTATCGAACATACTTCCTGTATGCCTTAAACATTTTGTTTGTCATGTACATATTATCGTGAAATAAATTGAATTGAATTGAATTGAATTGAATTGAATTCCCAAATACACAAGTTTATGTCCTTGTTCCAAACATTCATTGTAAATTATTATAAAAATACATTGGAGAGTAAGTTGAAACAAAAAAATTTTTGAAAAAAGAGTCAATAATAAAATAGACCTTGACATCCACCTACATACTTCTACTGACGATTGTTAGTTTAGCTTTTCTCCTATGACAGTGATAAATTTAATATTCGGGTAGGTACTTGTTTTAATGTGTCAACAATTACGAAATGCCTTGAGACACTGGAAACATAGCGATGCTATCTCAGCAAAAGCAACATTCGACTCGCGTCCAAAATACCGGACATCAGGTTATGTTAAGCATCACACTTTATACATATATATACATAATATATATATATATATATATATCTATATCTATATATATGTGTGTGTCACCGTGTTTTATTCATTTATAGAATTTTATCACGAGGCCGTGTGAGATAATAAGTGCACTTTTAAAATGAATGATAATAATATAATACATCATAAAATATCAATATATTTCTGATGGTATTATTCTTAGAAACAGATTTTTGAGATTGGTAATCTATCAATACGCACGGGATATTCTTAGAAGAAACGTACGAAATATGATTCGATTACATCAAATGCCGAGATCTTATACCATCATTTTTTTAATGCAGATTATAAACAATTAATGACTCTGATAGATAGTCATAAAATTTCACGATACTTTTTCATAAACTTATTTTTATAATATTGTGGGTATGTGTTATATTTAGTTATATTTATTTTTATAATATTGCATTTATATATGCCATATATTATTTGTCACAATTATCTTGCCCCTGGATATAGTGGATAAGTATTATTTTTGTTGTTCTCCTATATTCGTGTACACTTCTTTGCTGAATATTTCGGCATCCATTTAATATTTAATTCACTTTTTTTTTCGTTTGTTTTTTTTGTTATTCGACAATTTTTTTAATTTATGCTTTACTTCTATCCTTTGGTAGAAGTTGTAAATAATTTTGAAAGAAAAGTGAAGTTTTGTCAAAAATCCAAAAATGTAATTAGGGATTGCGTTTAGAATATACCTATATGTTATGGAGTATAAAAGCAAAGGCAGCAATATCCAAAAAATAAAAAAATGTTTTGAATGCAGTCACTGAGCATTACTAATTTGGAATATACTGAATTGGAGATTTTATGTATCTATCCCTTCCAAAATTATGTTTCCTATAAATTTATTGGCTATGTTTCCTATATAATATCGAATTCAGTAGGCATTATAAATTAGTAATCTTCGATAAATGCATTCATTTTTTTGGATATTGCTGTCTTTGCTTTTATACCCTACATATATAATAGGTAATATCATTGCGTGAATGTGGTGCGCGTGGGTTCCAAGGTCAACGCGGTCTATCGCACGACATGGTCTATTTATAGCAGGCATGTGGGTATTCCGCATTTGAATGCGACTATCATCTATATTATGAATGCACTAGATCTGCATCAAGTAATGCTGTGTTTCTCCATTGCCAGCTTTATGAAACAAATCGTATGCTTTTTTTTAAGAAACAAGGTGTACTGATTATTTTAAAATACATTTCAATATTATGTATGCATTATTTAACAATCGAGTGATTTTAAAACTAGTTACATCAACATTTTAATTTTCTTACGTCAATTTATTTTTTCTGACGGCAATTATATTTTTAACGTTTAATTTTTAGGTTAGAATAGGTTAGGTTAGGTTAAACGTTTGGAAATGTGTCAAAGTCAAAGTATCTACGGCGACGCATCATTATGATTGCTTCAAAAATGCAGTGCAGTGTGTGGTTTTGCCATTACCAATTTTAAAAAATAACCAAATCGTTTTAAAAGCGACATGGGTATCGAAGAGCGAAATGGGCGATAGCTAATAGCAGATACTAATAGCCACACAGCAGCCACTATCGGCCGCACAGCAGCCAGTAGTAGCGGCAGCTATACGGCATATATAATAGTATAACTCACAGCAAACAAAGATATACAGAAACGATAAGTTTTGAATGCAGTCACTGTTTGAATAATATTGAAAAAAAAATTTCCTTTAATTCCGCTGTCGCCCAACCGGAACTTGGTCTGCCGTTGATAAATGTAAAAAGAAACATCGAAGTCACCTGCGTGCTTCCTAACCAACACAAGCAGAACTCAAGAAACTGTTACATCCGGTCCCAATACACTTGCAGCTATTGTGATCAAGCCGCGTGCGCCAGTCAAAGTACCAATGTAAGTGGAAATAACAATGCGCAGTTTGAAGAATGTCATTAACGTCTCTATCATCCTAGTTGTAAATCTGTGTGGACTAAATTACTGAACCATGCAGACATGAGTAGATTATTTATTTGTATTCAAATAATGTTGTGGTATTGGCCCTGTATGCTGCAGACGCCATGGATGAGTGTCTTCGTAGTATTCTTACTTAGAAGGATATCTGTTCCGAAGAATGGCTCTTTTCAACACAATCCTGGCAACAAGATGAAGAGACCATGTCCAAGAAATGATTGAAGCCTCGCTACACATCTTACTTGACATGGTCCAATGAGGAAAGATGTTCGCACCATAGAAGTAAATCGAAGAACCACAATTCTCGATGAGATAAAAAGATAAATCCGAAAATATTATTGAGAATTGTTAAGTGTACCAAATTTGTATTATGTATTGTTCATATTCCTCATTGTTTTATTTGAATTAGTTTTTTCTTTTAATTTAATAAAAATATCAGTGATTATTACTTAACTGTAAATATTAAATTGAATTATTAAGTTTTTCGTTTTATTAATTTAAAATATAGCAAAGTTTTAATGTTATACACTCCTTTGTGATTTCTTGCTATACAATAAAAAAATTTGAAGATTTGCTTCCGATTTCACTAATATGTATAATGTGTATTCATAAATAATTCATTATTTAATTATCTTCTTCTTATTATTCTTCTGCTTGTATTAGTACTATGTCCTGTTGTTTCTCACAGGTGTCCTGTCCAAAGCTCACAGACCGGAGTTTAATTATTATTTTATATATTTAAAATAAAATATCACTTTTTTAACCACACTTTATCGAAATTAACACCAACTAGTTCACCTAGGACTTTCATCAAGATTGAATATATTATATGGAGTTGACTATGTATTCAACCTCAACAATATAACAGAATCTCTCATCGAAAGGTGAAGTATTAACTGACTGTTTTCAAATACCGATTTTTTAACATTGTAAAGGTGGATATACAAATATTCAATTAATTAAATGAACATAATCTCCAGAATGTTAACGCCAAATTCATCTATAATTTGTGGGGTATAAAAGCATACGTAGCAATATCAAAAAAAAAAATGCAGTCATCGAGTATTACTAGTTTAGAGTGTACTGAATTCGAGATTTTGTAGGAAATATTTCTATATATAAATTTAGAAATATATTAACATGAAACTGATTTTGGAAGGGATAGATATACATAAAATCTAGAATTCAGTGCATTTTAAATTAGTAATCCTCGGTGACTGCAATCAAAACTTATTTGCATATTGCTGCCTTTTTTTATACCCCACATATAATGTATTCGTATTCATAATATTGCTTTATTTTTATTTTTTTAATGTATGCTAATAGAAAGAAATGAACCTGCAGACAAGTTTCTGGATAGGTTGTAAGACGCTTTTGAGGTCTTGTTTTTAGAGATTGTTTAAACAAAATATGCTAATATAAAATGACAAAAAATGAACACTATAAAGACAATTAGTTGTCTCGTCTTGAAATGGTATAATGCTTTTTGCTCGTGGCGCGAAACTAAATACCGGATATATTCAGGGTCGAGACACAAAGGTTCGTCTTCCTGTTTGGTAAATGTTAAGGAATTGTTCCTTGTCCGCTTAATTGTTTCCTCACAATGGTTCATTCAACGCCCATTCACATCAGCTGTATAATTGGAATTTGATTGCTAGCTTTGTTCTGTATCGTTACTCTGATCTGTAACTTCTTTTGGCCCATTATTTCGTGACCGAAGATAAACTGTTTCGGACTCTGTTATTTTCCAATATAACGATTGCGCACGTTGCCTTTGTGCTTTACATTCTCGGAATAAGGATATAATAATGATGATATAAAACATGCAATTCTATATATTTGTTACGCAACTCTGTGCATTGTGTGACTGACAATTATAAATTATGGACATAAATAATGCACAATTTAATGTTTTAATTAATTTGCAGTTTGCCAACCTTATACGTCATGTTACCTTATTAAAATATATTTAGAGCAATTGCACATGGGGAGTGACGGCAATAATGACGTTTGTTTCAATATGCGTGAATGTATCTGTACCAGATTGTACTGCGTAATATTAGTCAGTAAGTTGTAAAAAATACGTAATATTTAAAAACAGAGATAATGTAAACAAAAGAAACGTTGTGTAGGAAGAAAATGACTGTAGGTACCTTTAGAACCCGTACCAGGCACGTGTATATGATTTGTCATCGGTGCCTTCTAACTCCATCTATCTGTCACTAATTATAATACATTATATGAGTCGTTGATATAAATAGTTTAAAAAATTTTCAAAAGCAATTTTTTTAGAATTATATTTTCAATGTGCGAATGGTGAACATTATTTTTCACGCCATAACAGGCCAATTACTGTAAGAAAATACATCACAAAATACCCAAGCTTCAATAAATCACATACATGCATTTTGGCCTCACGGGAAATCGAATCCGAAATCCTCATTATGGAAAGCCAGTGTCATGCCCACTTAACTACAAGAGCTGCTACGTGCGTTCTACAAAAGCGGGCCATGTGTAAATTTTGTATGGACTGAATAAAAAAAAATTGCTATTAAAATTTGATCTTAATATAGGAAAGCAAAAAAGTACCAATATGAAAAGTTTTAACCAAGTTTTAGTCAAATCTGAATACTGAATATGAACTTAGCCACTGTTGATATCAGTTACAGGTTGTCTCATAGGTAGTAGCAAAAACTTTACAGGTGGATTCCCGGCTTGTTAAAGAGATAAACACTTCAGAAAAGTCATAAATATTCAAAATATGCAAACTTCGAAGTAGCTCTTCTCCATAACTGTTGATATTGGTACATCGTTGCTTGTACCATATTTGACTCACAATTTAGGTAGGAATCTGCTTGTAAAGTATTATGAACTACCTCTGTTACACTTTGCATACGAATCATTTAACTAAAACTGAGATATTTGACACATCTCATTGCTTTTCCAGTTTTTCCACCGCAACTGTTGTCACTTTCAGCTTGTCATGTGGGTGGCTGTGGTTCGATTCTCCGCCAGCAAGATTTTTATATTAATCTAACTAAATTTATGAATAATTTTTTTACAAAACGAAAGAACATATTCTAATCAGGGCTGGCGTAATACACGTGCCTGAGATAAATTACAAAGTTCGACCACGTCCTTTTGAATCAACCGGTTCAGCGTCTGAAAGTAATAGTTGTCCTCGCATTAATTATTATTTGCTCTTCGTTCGTTCTCTGTGAATTTGTGTTGACTTGAGTTTTTAACTGGCGTCCATGTAAAAATGTCGCTCGTTCCACACATGCCAGCTAAGAGCCATGTTGATATTGCAGGTTAGTATATTTTAAAATCCTAGGAAATAATACACAGACAGAGCGCGAGGCTGCTCGAGGAAATACTCGGAAACAGCGAGCTCATAACCGCAGAATTCTATTGTATACATGTTTACCTGGAACCGACTTCTCGTGGCGTAGTAAAAAAGTCGCATACGTAATTTCGAACAACTTTCTCAGACAACTTTGTTCACAATATATTTTCTGTATTTCTTGAAATTATTAACAAACATAAAAGACTCGCTCATAAATTCAATTTTGCGTGGACTACGAATTTCCAGGGTGGTAATTTCTTGAGGAAGAAGTCCGTCTTTACCCACGGAATCTTCCGGTGTCCATGTATCTATCGCTGTGTACGCAGACCTTTAATGTAAGTTTTTTATTATGCGATTACAATATGATTGTTACAAGCTAAACGCGTCTAAACGGTTGAACGGCCAACGAAGGAATTTAAGAATTTCGTTCCCTTTTTTCTTCATCCCGTTTTTCAGGTATGTTGGTATGTATACTATAGCCTTAGATATATATATACTATAGACTTAGATCACCATAAATTAAAATTATGTTAATTATGGTACAAGGCGACCCATAACATTAAGCTTCTCAAGACCTCTGCGCCCCTGACAACTCAAATGGTAGACGCCAAACTCTAGTCAACCTTATTCATCTTCGTGTAACGTCCGTAACTTCTTTATAGTAAAAATTTCTCCCTTATAGTAATTTTTTTATTATTTTTTTCTTTTTTTCTTTTTTTCTTTTTTTTTATTCCTTTGTTATCTTTACGAGCGTTTAATTATAAAAATCTAACCAATTAATTATTTGTATTTGAACCTAAACAATGTAAAAATTGTATATTTAAAAGTAAATAGTTTAATACTTCACCTGTCGATGAGAGATTTGTTTCCCTCGAAACTTGAGGAGTGAAATATAAAAATATTATTTAACTCACGTAGAGACAACGAAGTTAATATTTTTCATCTTATTTAAGCATATTATTTTTATTTATATTAATAATGTTACCACAAAATCATTTTGCCGATATTGAAGAAATTATTATTGTCTTTTTTTACCAGTATTGAAATAAGCCTCTCATCTTTTGTATTTCAAAATAATTAATGAATATATCTTGTAGACTTGTAGATATAGGTTTTTTATAGGTTTTTTTGTATATTTCTTTAATTAAATCTTTAAAACATATCGAGAAATATTTAAAAAAAAACCTTCTCTTATAAAATGAAATTTTAAAAGGGGTACATTTTACTGTAGGTTATACACTTTATATATTATAAATTCATACATCAAAGGTTAGACAAATAGAAATCTTTTGATATCTGATTTCGAAATTTTTCAGGTTTCGATATAAATACAAATGCAAAAATGTTGCAACATTGTTGTTTTCGTTTTTCACCTTAAACAGAATTAATTACTTTTTCGAGCAAAGCAATGCGTCCGAGAGCTAAGTAAATAGTAGCCCTGAATTTTGCTACCTACGAGGAAAAAAAATTCATCTACAGTATGGAGGTGTGATTTATTGGTTGGGAAATACCAATACGCATAATTATGATAAATAGATTCAGCGTGTACGGTCACACGCTGACGTCACCGTTGTACAGAAATGAGACCGACAACCCGGCCATTAAGTAGCTATATCCGGTGTTGCCACATACCGCCTTATGGCAGAGCCAGCCGGAACTGCCCACCGCCGGAGAACCGGAAGCGTCGATGAGTGGCATCGTCTTAGACATTCAAATTTATGCATGGAAGGAATGTTGTTATTTCCTTTCCGAAGACTCATTTCAAATGAGCACAGACTTGGGTGATTGCTAGTACGGTGCGTGCAACGTGGATCAGAGAAAATATTTGGTATTCATCACATACCCTTACTTTTGGATCATCCGCACTTGAATAAAGAATTATTAATTATGATCATTATTATATCACTTAACGTGAATATTAAATGTATATCTATACCTATAAAACTCAATGTCTGTCTGTCTGTTCTCTATACAAATCTACAGTGTTTGTCCGATTCGATTAAAATTTTGCATACTCATGCTTTAGGACCCGATCGGTAACTAGGCGACATTTCTTCCCTATTATTTTACCCCTTCCTTTCCTCCTGATATATTTTCGATGCAAATCTATATCGATCGACCGATCGCACTCAAAATTTGCAAAACTTATTTTTTAGGACCCGGCGGAAAACACAGGTGACATTTCCTCCCTCCCTTTTTACCCTTTCCCCTCCCCCTGATATATTTTGTATAAAAATCTATACCGTTCGAATCGAACCTTTGTTTTTCTCCACAAATTTACTTTCAAATTAATCCTTTACTCGTGCAACGCCGGATACGAACAGCTAGTGCAATATAAATCGTATTATTTTTAGGTCAGAATACGTATTATATTTTTTTAATTAAGATAAATTATAGAAGTCTCATAGAGACAAAGCAATTTATAAGGGAAACATGTATGGAAGCATGTACAGCTAAAAATATTTATTTTTTAGTTTGTGTGTTTCCGATTTAAAGTAGGAATTTTTGTGATACTCAAAATCTGCTCATATTTATTTGGGTTTCCCATGCGTTACATGTCTACGGGTCATGACTGTATTTCACTTTTCTGTCCCATATTTATTTTCATCCCGTACCTTCACATTTTTCGAAATCACATTGTAATAAAATTATATAATATTTTATTTATTTAGGCATTCTCAGTGAGTACAAAAAATAAACTTTTACATTTTATTTTCACGTGTTTCAGTAAGTTACAGTACATTATTGTGTTTGGTGTTTTCATATTATGTAAAAGAAGTTCAGTGCCTCCTTAACTAGACCAAGATCTGTAGTAAAGAAAAGATGCTTTAGTAATGATTTTTCGAAACAACACACAACACTAATAGAATTATTAATAGGAGACCAAGTATTTAAAATAAAGTTAAATTATATTATCGTGTTTAGGGGTATTACGTAAAAGATGTTCAGTGTATTCTTTACTAGACCGAGGTTTGCAGTAAAGAAAACTGCTTTAGTAATGATTTTGGGAAACAACATTAACAGAATAACTAATAACAGACCAAATATTTAAATTAAATTAAATATTGGTGGAATACTTTTATTTATATAATTCATATACATATATAAACCTATATAATTTATATCAATCAATATTGCGTACAAGTACTAAATCTGGTATATGTATACGATATTTACATGACCCTACTGTGATTTTGGAAACTTCATTGAAATATATAAAGAGATAAATTTTTATGAATGTGAAAGGTGGATTCGAACGTACGGTTTTGTAAAATTTGTGGTAAAACACAGTGCATACCTAAAGTATATGTCTATTAGACGAAATATCCAGGCTAACCACAATCAATGTATACATATATAAAAAGAAAGCCGTGTTTCCCTACCCGCCAAGTTTTCTCCACAACCAGCCACAACCACCCACCGGTGGATATGGTGGTGGATAGCCCTTGGTGTCACATCGAAAATATGCAAGTTTGGTGGGGGTGGCTGAGCGTGGGTGGGAGTGGGTGACGAAAATGTGCTTTCTAGCGCATTGTTTTGTTATGGGAAGTGCACAAATGCTTCAGATTGTTTCAAAATAGGCGCGCTGCTGTGTCGGTGAGTCTAGAAGGTTACGAAAAAACCTGCTCTAGAAAGTTCTGGAAGGAGAAGGTTCTAGAAAATTCCCGAAAGTTCTATAAGGATCTGAACTGAGTGGCGGAATATGACAGGGTGTCTAGAAGGTTCTTGCACATTTGATAAATTTCTTGAAAGTTCTGGAAGGAGAACGTTGTAGAAGGTTTGCGAAAGTTCTATGATGATCCAAACAGTGTACTAAAAATGTACGCGTGCGAAGCCGCGCGGGCACAGCTAGTAATGTATAAAACAGATATCGAAAGCACTTAAAAACCGCCGAGCATGTGTTGAAAGATGAGAGAACCTTGAGAAGATGTAAGTTATGTCTACATTCCAGATGCATAATTACGTTGTACACGATTAATTATTAAGATTTTCCGCATTTAATGATAGGGAAATTTCATCAGACAACTACACATTTTATAAACAATCAATATGTTCGTGGTCGTACTTGCCGCAACATTATCATAAATTACTACATATTTCATCGTATTGTTATTTGCTTTTATATTATAAACATACGTACTGTGGAAAATGTGTAATATTGTCACGTGTCGTGACTGCGGGGGGAATGAATTAAAACGCTGGAAATTTATTAATGATTAATTAATTATTTAATGTACAAAGTCACTCAACACTATTAAACTTAATCCTGTTCTTTAGATTGCACTATTTAACTCGATATATCACTCGTAATTTTATTAATCGTAACTTTATTATCGCTTTAACACTTTATTAAACATTCACTAAAAAATTCCATCCAGTTTTGCACGTATTATTCGCTTCGATTTATTTCGCTACGTAAGAACTTTTCTCAATGCGCCAAAAGAAGTTCAAAAATCTACCAGACTTCAAAATCTACCAAACAAAAATATTTTGTTACCATAAGTTAAAATTACCCCGAAAAGGAAAAGGTATAATGTTCGTTTCAAGTGGTGAAAATCCCATTTACCCGGGGTCGGCTCTTGTCGTACGATAACGCCTCTGTCCCGGATGATTTCCTTACTTATGCAGGCGTTCTTCACCATGTTCCGTTTTGGGGTCTGCTAGTGCATACGCTTAATAGTTTTAACAATATGGATGCCTGGTATCCAAAGACGTGACTTATCTAAGTTACAAGTATTTGAAATACACATACAAGATACGTATTTTCATCTTGTATCTGAAATACTTTTTTGAATATTCATCTTGTATCTTGTATTTAGATACATTCTTTTGGTATCTTAGTATTTTGTAAATACTAAGATTGCTAAGATACTTTTTTCCGGTGATGTACCTATAATGAGACCTCATCGAAGAAAAATGAGGGACAAAATGTTTGAAGAACTGGTTTTACTTAAATCTCAATTAAAACCTTAAAAATATAATATTTTATTTTGTCACATTTGCGCGATCAACGTGATTTATTCGTAAATAATTCGCGTAAAAAAATAAACTTACATTCAATTAAATGTGTTTTCTTACAAAAGGATTTTATCTTTAAAAAGTATTTGGAAGATACGTATTTAAATACTTTATTTTAAAGTATCTTGTATTTTGTATTCCAGATACTTTGTATAGGGTATCTTGTACATCACTGCTGGTACCTCATTTTCTTACTGTACCAACTCACTCTTATAGTATTCTCTGATATTCATTCCGAACGCTAACAAGCTTACAGTCCGTCAACAATGTTTATAAATGAATGAAAATATTCGGCCCTCGTAGCCCAGGGAGCATGACACTGGCTTCTCTCACTGAGGGTTCCGAGTTCGATTGAGGTCACAATAACTCATAATAATAATGTGATTTACTCAAACTTGAGTGTTTTTGTGACGTAACGACTTTAGTAATTTGGCCTCTTGGCCTATTAAAGCATTTAAAAATTATGTATTATAAAAAAGATTTTGAACAGGAAAATAAACTAATAATCTGTTTTGGCTACTAGGAATCTAAAATACCACTCGAATTGATAAGAGTATATTTTTTTATGACATAGGATTTTCACAGACGTAGCTCTTACGCATTGTAGTTTCCAACTCCAGTTCCTCGACATCCTCTGGGAATCTCAATAGTAAATATTTACCAGATTTCATATCCGGTGAGTTCAAAAACTAAGCCGGCAGAAGTTGAGATTTACATTTCCCCAACTATATTAGAATAGTACTTTAAATGAAAAAACTTGTGATGATACGTCGATTCCATGTCGATATTAACTTATGTATCAATGTATTAATTTTTCGCGATTTTTTTTCGTTATTTTTTTGTTTCGTGCATTATATTCCAATCGTTAGTGTCGTGAGAGTTATGAGCAGGTATTAATCGTAATTAATAACTATCCTGTAAACTTTTGTCCCAAAACTCAATGATAAGATAACATCAGGCAAGTTAATGTGTAAAGAACATCGTGTGAATGAACCATTTCACTTTTTAATCTTTTCCTACTGGCGGCCTGTATCCAGTGTTGAATATAGGCCTACCTTTTTTGCTTTTCACAGCTCCTTACGGTTTTCTAAATTCCAATTTGCAATTTTTTGAGACTAGATTATAATTTCAATAAATTACCAATTTACATATCCACATATTATGTTGATTTTAAAAGGAAAGGCGGCAATATTCTATTGAGTTTTTTCTGAGATAAATACAAAAAACCTGTCACCACTCAAGGACATTTCTCTAGAATCAATGAAACCTAAATCTTATTGGAAATAAGTATTTAAAAACAATTATCACCTCAGATTTCCTATTATGTACGTTTACAAATAAATATTTGAATTTTCAATATGGACATTGATGTGTTTACTACCATTGTTCCTTTGCTATTTACATAAATGGATATTGCTGTCGACATCTTTGGGATTTGATTGGTTGAAGTAGATATTACTGCCTTTTATTTTTACGCTACGAGCATATTGCTGTCTTTGCTTCGATAGTGATTAGGAAATATGATTTTGGAAGGGATAGAGTATATCTCCTACTGCATTAGAATTTTTTGGATATTAACCATTTGGATATTACTGCCTTCGATTTTATAAGCCTCATATCATTTAATTTGTTTGTTTATATTTAAAATAATATCTCAGTTCGTATTGGTTCTACAGAAAAAAGTTATTCTTCATTTTACGTTTTTACAGGTTTAATAAATAATAAAAAAAAATCTTCGTTGTCATTGGATACATAGAAAAAATACAAACCTCCTAAATCAGTCTGGAGGGTATTTTTGAGGCACAAACAACGAGGGGTCGGAAATTCAGTAAACAATTTAGATATTGGCATCTATTTTGGAGATGACGGGGACAGCGCCGGCGGAAATTTGGGAACGGGCCGAGATGAGCCGCACCCGAGCACCGCAGATCCGCGCTGATCGCGGATTAAGGAAACCGGTTGGGCGACCGGCAGCGGCAGAGCGGTCCAGCTCGGGCGGTGTATTCTCGGCGATTGCGCATTTCGTGGACCGCAGTCACGGGCAAGGTCAGCCGCGCCACGCGCCGGGGAAGTCTGCGCCCCTGCGACCACTCGACCCTGGGCTGCTGGAGACGGTGCCACAGTCACCACACTCGTCTGCGTGACAGCCTTATTTGCATTTGCTTGTAACTTGGGGCAAAACAGCAATAACCCAAACGAGGCTTCGAACAAAGTTGGTCTTAATGTGAATATTAAAAAAAAATTGAAATAAAACACAAATCACTTTGTTTTCACCACTTTATTAAATTGTACAATCTACATCTACTTGAAATTAGGAAAAATGTTGATATTAATTCAAATTTATTAAATTACCAGACAAAATTTGTGCACAACCCACTATTGAATATTTTTTAATTAAGATTCCATCCTCTTCAGACGAAATTCCATAATAATTAACACCTCCAACCCCCCCCCCCCCTTCCCGAAACACATTAGCATGGTTTAACTTCTTCAATTTTAGTACACAAACAATCCTGAAGAAGAGAATGTTGTTCTTGAAACATGTAGATTGTATAATCTAATAATGTTGTGAAAACAAAGTGATTTATGTTTTATTTTAATAATAATGTCACCTCAAAGTTCAAGCCTTCATTCAGAAGAAAAAGTTTTCTTCGAACAATTAAAAATTTTGAGTCCAGAAAGTAAAATCATCACAATCAATAACATAATATTGAAATACTAGGCGAATACATGGGACAAGATAAAAATTAACGAAGACAATCAAACAGCAGAGTTGCCAAGACGAATGGAAATGAGCTGGGCTGCTTTTGGCAAACTCAAACATATTTTCGACAGCAAAGAGATCCCAATTAGCAAAGAAAAGCCTTCAAATCGCGCATACTGCCAGTGATGACCTATGGTGTGTAGACAAATAATGTGTTTACAAATAAAAGTTTAGAAAAGCTCAAATGCACGCAACAACCTAAAGAAAGATCCACGCAAGCCTAAGAATAAGAAATGATTAAATTAGGCGCAGAACTAGAGTGATGGATAACATAACATAACGAAGCTAAAATGGCAACGGGCATGTTGCAAGGCAGGATGCTACAAGAACGATTACCAGATTTTTGAAGTGGAGACCTTGGAAGAATAAAAATGGCGTTGGAAGACCTCAAAAGAGATGTACCAATAAAATAGCTGCTGTGGGACAAAGAACTGGCTACAACTAGCGAACAACAAGGAAGGATGGAAGGGTATGGAAGAGGCCGCTACCCAGCAGTGAAGAGAGGTTGAAGAAGAAGGAGACCCAAAAACTTTTGAATGCTAGACTGAGGATTACTAATTCAAAGGTACTGACTTCGATTTAACTCAGTTATCTAGTTAATTTATGGGGCACAAAAAACAAATATCAAATAAATACAATTAATCCAAAATAGAGCCATAAGGAACCAACTACCACGGGCTAACTATATCAAAGATACATGTGCTCGCGGACATAAATACTTCCTTTTACGATTCCATCAAAATATATTACATCTACCATACTAAAGTAACTCAAAGTCACACGCCAACAATGTACCAGTCCTTAATTCCGACATACACCAGCACAAAACAATAACACAAAATCAAAAATACTTATCGTCGTCAACTCACGACGAAATTTGGAATTAACTCTTCGATATAATATGTACAATATACGCAATACAACGTATTACCTAGTAAATTAAAGTCCTCACAAATGATCAAAAAAATACCGGCAAAAGCTCTTAAAATATAATATATAATTTGTTTTTCTGGAGGCAATTATATTTTTGACGTTCAAATTCTAGATTAGAATATACATTTTGTTGGAAATGTGTCAAACTCGAACGCATACACGGCGACGTATCATCTATATTGTGATTGCTTCAAAAACGCAAAAAGTGTGTGGTTTTGTAATTACAGTTTCAAATAATAACCAAATGGTATTAAAAACAGCAGGCAATGGCCGATAGTTAATCGCAGACACTAATAGCCGCACAGTGGCCACTTACAGCCGCGCAGCGGCCAGTATAACTATCCGGAGGACCTTAAAATTAAGATTACTAGATTAGATAGGCCTTAAGCTTACTAGCAGATTACTATCAGAACTCTTAGTAATATGAAACGTTATACCCAAAAAGCATGTTTCTAGATGTTAGTCTGCAAGTTTATAATTCACATTCATACTTAAATATTTTTATAATATTTCAAATGAACACAACAAACCGTACATTGTGTAAATAACAAATTATTCTATAAGAACTTCGATATATATATATATATATATTCTGAATATATATATATTCAGAAGCATCAAATCTAAAAAATCATCATGCATAATAAATAAAAGGAGAAAAAAGTTTTTTTCAGACCAGTGATACAGCGTCCAGGCGTTTTCGTGCAAGGGGAGCCGACCAAATAAATGGAAAATGGGAAAGATAAAGGAGAGAAAGAAGAGTAGAATATACACTGATTACACTGCAGTGTAATTAGTGTATATTCTACTCTTGTTTCTCTCTTTTACCTTTCCCATTTCTTATTTATTTGGTCGGCTCCCCTTGCACGAAAACGCCTGGACGTTGTATCCTATTTCACATTTCCTATTTCCCAAGCTGTCAGAGGCCTGGCTCGTCGACTATCTCTTGTTACACTATTTAAATTGTAGCTAGCATGAACTCTTTTTCATTTAACTGCTTTTGTAAGGATGTAAAATATATCCGCAATTTATTATTTTTGTATAATACTATCTAAAAGCAATACTGCAAAAGATAGCACGCTTGGTCAATTTACATTCGAGACTAAAATAAGAGCTGGCGCTAAAACCTAAAAGAATTAAAACAATGTACAATAGAGACAGGATATTTTGAGAATGTTCAAATTTTTCAGGAACACAATTATTGTTTTTTTGTCCCCAGAGGGATCGTCATTAATCAGGATATATTATAGGTGTTTCACAGAGACGAATCTATTTATATAGGAGAATAGACGTGGAAGTCTTCGAATATTTATAGGGCTTACGACCTATCATATCAACTCTCCTAATTTCTAATTTCTAACAACATTATACATACTCCAAAAATTTGATATATATGGTGGTCAATTGTGGGTGGAATTCGTCAACGTTACACTTTGTAAAGTGATCACTTAAGCCAGCCATATAATATGGCCGTAAGCCCCATAAACACCCAAAGACTTCGATACTTATGTACATTCTCACATAAATAGCTTCGTCTCTGTGAGACATCGAGGGTTCCGGTTTCGATTCCCAGTGAGGTCACAATTAATCTATGCGATTGACTAAAACCTGGGTGTTTTGTTATGTGGTTCTGTAATTATGTTATTCTGCAATTGGGCCTCTTGGCCTGTTGAAGCGTAAAAAATTTGAGAAGACTTGAATAATATGGATACAGTAGTTCATTTGCAGTACGGTTGTTATAGGAGCACAGCGACCCGAGAACGCAGGAACGTGCAGTGAGAATAAGAAGTATGACTTTTATTTAAACATATATTTGGAAAAAAATCGAAATTAAATAAATATCAGAATATTATAAAATGTTAAAATCTGAATAATATATCACTTATTTGGGTTTCTTTTCAAAATACATGCTTAGGAAAATGTCATGCTTCTTGTTCTCACTGCACGCTCGTACTTGCACGAGTACGAAATTTAAAATATTAATCAGTCCATATCTGAAAAAAGGTTAAGTGATTATAAAGTTACTTAACTTGGTTTGTTTCCGACGTACGCACGTGTCGATGTTTTTTTTTCTATGATTAACAAATACACTTTATCGTGCGCGTAATAACGTGCTTTTAAACATATTTCTAACATCGTGTTCCGGACAGGAACACGCAAAAGATAGTTTGGTTCCACGTGCCCAAAACTCGAAGAAACGCACCGAAAGTTTCAGATGGCAAAGTCGTATAAAACCAATCTAGAAACGCCGGTGTAGTAGAGGTTGCCTTAAAAGGGCCAAAGAAGATCCAGAGAAAGTCCAAGTAGTCAGCAGGGTCGTTGTAGGTAGAGAGAAATGAAAGACTGGTAAAAGTGGTCCGATAGGCTCTTAAAGCACCTTCAGGTGTACTGAATTGCTCGCCGTTATGAAACTGTTTATATAGCCAAATTACAAAATCCCTTCCATAACTCCATCGTAAAACAATCAGCCAATCACAAAGCTTGCTTTGCCGATTTCAGCGCTCGCGCCATCTCTGAGTGAATTTTGGTACTAATCAGTCTGACGATTGGCTGCGGAGATCGGCAGAAAGCACTTTGCTCCGACATAAAAAATCGTAAAAATAGTTTCATCGTCTTTTTGAGACGTAAATCATGTTAATTTATACAAGACTAAACCTTGCTGATAATCTAACATAGTCTATGGGACCCGCAAGGTAGTATTAACAGAGTTATTACAGGTTATGTACCGAGTGCAATCGGCTAGTTACATTAAATTCAATAAAAAATAGTTCTTAAGTAGATACATGAATTTTTGTGTAATAATTATGAAGTATATTTTATAAGGCGTCTTTTGACTATAGTTTAATGAGTGAATAATTAATATTATGTTAGTTATAAACAATTTTATCAAACAAAATTCCTCCTACGTTTCTGATGTAATTTGTAGTCGTAAATATATACTTTTTGTATAGATATTTACTGGAAGAATACAATAAAGAAAGTTTTAGTTTAATTGGACTGCTGTAGCGGCCAATATTCGATTTTGACTGAAAGTCATCTTTTTCGGCACGGTATCGCTCGGCCGGTGGGGTCGATATTAGCGATTGCGCTTATGTTGAGCGTAAAAGGTCCATTTTAGGGCCACTATTTTTAATTCCCCATTTTATGTTTTCTATGCGTTTCTTGACTTTTCCTGTGTTTTTAATAAAAATTATTTTTTGAAGAATTTTGTAAAGTTTAATTTATATTTTGTGTGTACGGTGCTCCACGCACTTTTTAGTAATGATGCTCCTCCGCCAGTCTACGTCCAGTCGGTCTTGTGCGACAAGACTCTGATTTTACGGGCTGGGTACCCGTAAATCAGATGCAAGCGATATGGGGAACGGTCAGTCTGCAGCCTGCCGCCCCACTTTAATCTTCGGAATACCAGCCGGGCGCACCCATTTGGCTGGTTCTCGGAAATGTATATACCAGTCTAAATTATCACGCCTCGTGAGCGGGTCAAATTCCAGAAATATTTGGAAAATATTTCGATTTCCATACTGACCATATGTCAGTCAAAAATGCCGCGAACGGCTGATTGCTTCGAAAAGCGCATCGTCTATCGCTTTGCAAGCGATTTACTCTCTTTATTAAAAAATAAAAGATGTGACAAAAATCCATAAATATTACATTGTATATGTCAATATTTAAATCTATAATAATAAACATTATTCATAGAGTCCAAAAAATAGTGTGTCACATAAAGTCTTTTATTTCATCTGTTTACATAAACATACAAAACTGGCATTGTTTCGTGATGACGCCACCGTTCCACGGCGATCGTTTCGAACTTCTAATTCCTGTCCGAAACACTCCCCCCGTGTAGCCAGTCTGCACTCACAGGAAGGACAGGATTCCCTCAATATCTGCAATAGTGACGCCGTCACTGCGGCGCCCTGGACAGTGTGATGATTCTTGTTGCCGGTCGGGTGTATTCGCCCGCCGTGGTTCTTACTCGGACTACTCTGACTTGTCCGTCGGGTGCTACTTTTGTTTCTATCACCCTTCCCTTGGGCCATGTGTTGCGGGGGAGTGCTGGATCAGCGATGACGGCCATCTCTCCCTCTTTGATTGCGGGCGCAGGTTCTTGCCATTTGTGTCGTCGGGCTAGGGTCGGTAGGTACTCCCGCATCCACCTTCTCCAGAATAGGTCAGCCATCTGCTGAGCCATCTGCCACTGTTTCTTTAAACAGACATTTGCATCCAATGCCCCGTAAAGGGTTAAATGTGTATTTCTGCCCGATATTCCTAGAAGCAGGTGGTTAGGAGTGATTGGCGCGTCATCCAGGGGGTCCACTGACACATGTGTCAGTGGGCGACTGTTCACTGTGTATTCTGCCTCAGCTAGTAAGGTCCTTAATGTCTCTTCCCGCGGTGCCCGCTCCTTCAGCGTGGCCTCCAGCGCACGCTTCACAGCGCGTACAAGACTTTCCCAAGCGCCGCCCATATGTGGGGCGAGCGGGGGGTTGAAGCTCCACTGTACCCCACTTTCTGTGAGATGTCCCTGCATTCGTGGGTCGTCATGGAGTTCTGCCAGCGCGGCCGCCATTTCCTTTTCCGCGCCTCGGAAGTTAGTCCCATTATCTGAGTATAAGAGGCGTGGATGACCGCGCCGCGCGGCCATTCGTCTGATGGCGAGTATAGCTGACTCTGCAGACAGGGACTCGGCTAGTTCCAAATGTACGGCGCGTGTTGTTAAACATGTAAACAGCGCGCCGTATCTTTTTTCTCTCCTTCGGCCGATGGTAATTTGCATTGGCCCAAAATAGTCCAGACCGCAGTGGTGGAAAGCAGGTGTATGGTGCGCCAGCCGACAATCTGGTATCTGGCCCATCAATGGAGGGCTCGGCTGGCTCTTCATATTGCGGCACGCCTGGCATGCCAATTTCACCCGGCGCACGGTGGGTCTCAATTTCAGCACGTAAAACTTTTCTCTGATATCGGCTACTGTTTTTTCCGTGCCCGGGTGGTTCTCGCGTTCATGGTAGTAGCGCACCATTAGTCGTGTGTATGGGTGGGCGCCGTCTAGAATAACCGGCGCTCTTAATCCGGGCGGTATGCCCTCCACTGCGGTCCGCTCCAGCCGAGAACCCATTCTGATGACGTTGTGTTCATCCAGTTGTGGTGTCATCGGGTACAGTCGGCTGGTCTTTTCTATGACTTCCCCTTTCTGGAGGGCCCGTATCTCTGGCCCAAAAGCGTCTGCCTGTGTGTATTTTATCCAAGTGCGCTCGGCCTCCGTTCTTTCGTCAATCGTAATATCAGGCTGTTTTCCACTGAGGTGACGACAATTATTCACAAAACGCCGCACCCAGGCGGTAGTGCGGAGCAATCGGGTCCATGACGAAAAACGTTCTATGTCTGGGAGTGCTCCCCCCGTGTTGGTTTGTCGTACTGCTAGTACAGTGGCCGGCCTTCTCTCCATTATACTTTCATCGGGCTGCGGCCGTGCCTTTTCCTTTGGCCAGTTTGCCTCACTTCGTTTGAGGAATTCAGGCCCACTGAACCACATGCCTTCCGCGGAGAGGTCCGGAGGTTCGCCATCTCTGGTCCCGATATCGGCAGGGTTTTTCTGTGTCGGCACCCATCTCCAAGCCTCAGCGTCTGTTAATTCGTCGATCTCGCCGAGTCTGTTTGCGACGAACGCCGAGTAGGACCGGGGGTCGGTCCGCAGCCAACATAAGACCGTTGTTGAGTCGGTCCAAAATACAGTTCGTATTATATGGCAGCGGTGTTCTTTTCTAATGGTAGCTGCTAGTCGGGCGGCCAATAGTGCTGTCTGTAGTTCCATGCGTGGTATTGAGAGTGGCTTTAGTGGCGCGACTTTGCACTTCGCCGAGATGAAGGCTACGTTCATGCCGCCCTCTCCTGTCTCGGCGAAGTATGCCACCGCGCAACATGCCTTCTCGGACGCATCACAGAACACATGCAGTGTCACGTTGCTGCTTCGACGCGAG